>JAXQQM020070425.1:0-11489 GCA_034641835.2 Pinus albicaulis | reverse complement strand
TGACTGGGCATGTATTGCTACAAGACCATGTAATCTAAAAATGATGATGATCCAACGGCTTTAATCATTGATCCTGAAACTCAAGCCTTTAGAGAACGTGTGAGGACATTAGCAGTCATCGATAAATTCATGGGGCTCTAACCCACAGAAAAAGTGTTGTGTGATTGGATCTAGCATCACTTGAAACCAAGGGGGAAAATAGAGCTACAGTTAGGGTCAAAAGGTTTCTTCACAGTGGTATCTACTAATATGGACGATATATATTGGATCTTTGACGGGACCCATATTTCTTTGCATCAGTTGGGTTGTATATGCATCCGTGGATGGAAAAATTCACCCCAGAGAAGGAAACCTTCACATGTGTCCTAGTTTGGTTCAGGTTGTATTCCCTTCCCCTGGATTATTGGCTTCCTACAACCCTAAAGGTAATAGGGGACTCCTTAGGTAAATTCATTAAAATTTCAGAAGCAACACTACAAGGAAGATACACACCATGTGCCAAAATGTGTAATATCTCCAAAAAAAATTTATATATACTTATCTTTGTGATTGACCATCACATTCCTCTTTAACATCTTATCCCAATGACATATATGCTATGGTTATAGTGAATTTATCACATTTAAATCCTTATTCATAATTAACATTAACCTATCTCTTAACATTCCCATACCCTTACCTTCTCATTCACACCCTACATCTCATTCATCTCTAACATACCATTACCTTCTAACAATATTAATTTTATTCTAATTAAATCCTCTACCCTCTAACCTATGGTCTTATTGAAAACATATTCCAAACCATATATTAATATAGATATCTCTATATGAATCTAAATAGAACATACATACTTTACTACCCTTAACTCATAATTTTTTGGTTTTCATAAGGTAGGTACATTGGTTTATATGTTGCCACCATATTCTTCATTTCTAATTTATTAGAGTACCCCACATGATGACTTGCTGATCTCCATGTGGCAAGGGTCACATGTCTTCACATGGACTTCTCACTCAAATCGAGGTCACAACGGACGATTTGGATTCAACGAAGATGGATCTACGGTTATGATGAGTTGGGAAAACCCTAAGGGTTTTACCCTACCTATCTCTGTTTAATTTCGACATTTCGATGTGAGTTTCATGGTTGTCTATCACTCTAGAGCTATGCCTCCATATCTCAACCTGTAATGAGTTTTTCAGAGGCCCTGCACGTCATTTCCTCCATTTTTATGGTGAGGTCTATGGTTTAACTCACTACAGCACAGAGCTTTTTGTCCAGGCACGCACAGGTAATTTTTTTATGCGTTTTGTTTACTCGTATACTATAACCTTTATACATTTTGGTTGCTAATGAGATTTGGTTTATTTTTTAGGGAGGACGCACAGTATTTTGACTAGATTACTTGTCATCCCTTCAGGTAAACAATTTTATCCTTACCTCTGATTTGGTCATGGTTTTTTTAATTTGTTTTCAAATCTATGATATGGGTTTCTTTCATTTTGCAAAGGGCGTCCTCTGCCCTCTATACAAATATGTTCAGCGAGTACCTCCTCCTTCCAGTGCTGCAACGACACTCCTTCAACCAACATGCAACCCTCTGGCCCTTCTTCATCACAGAAAAGGTAATCCCCTTTCAAATTTCCTCTCTGGTTCACTTCGAATTTTCTAAGTTTTTGTAAGTAGAAGCAAAGTAGTGTTAGTATGTAGATTTTAAGGTGTCTACCCTACTCCCAATTTTCTAGGTTTGAAATTTCACATTCCATTTGTATGATTTCCGATTGTCTGTGATATTTGAAAATTATTTATCCAGTGTTTTTCTTTGTGTTGATGGTGTGAGGGTTTCCTCCTCTGCCCTTCCAGATTTCATATTAACAATCTGGCATTGGGGTTTTTAACTTTCAGTTTGTAATTTCTCTTTTATTAATTCTATGTCTAATGGCCACGCTACCATGATTGAATTCGATTTTCTCATTGTGGGTATACACGAACCCTTCCCTGCAAAACCCCTCATTCTTCTTCGAGTTGTTGGGTTGCATTATTCGTTGGGTTCCAGTATGCCATTCACATCACCGGGGTCAGCGTGACTTTGTCACCTTGACTCTGTAAGCGTGACTTTGTGACCTAACTTAGTGTCAGCATGAGGCTCAGTGTCGATTGGTTCAGTTTACAACTCAGGTTCTCTATTGATTAATTTATATTATTGGTTTTGTTTCATTCAAGCATTTTGATTATTCTGCTTACCCAGAATCAGGGTTTTTTACTTGAAATGTGATCTCTGTGGGTAGCCACAATAACTCTCTGTTATGCACATTGACCCCTAGTTGTATGATAGAGATACTTGTATTTTCTAGAATTTCTTATAATTGCTTTACTATTAAGATTATAATGTGTTTATCTTAAACCTCTTCATTTTATGATATGGTAGCGTACTACCCAGAGCATAAGATTTATGTGTTTTATGTATTGATAAGGTTGAATGGTTCTGATGATTTCATGAGTCCTATCCTTTGTTCTTCAATTTAATTCCTTGGGTTCTCATTTAGAACTTATGCTATTTTTTATGCAATTATCCACATTATGTGCTTACACACAACATTTTCTAAGTTATGTATGTATTTATTTACTATGCATAACGTTTGTATATATGGTTATATTTCACCATAACTTATGGTCCTTCACTGTGTTGTTTATATCATTCTTACTTTTATTTATAATTAGGATATTTCTAAGTTATATATCAGTTTGATTTACTCTTTTCTTCATGATTTTGATTCATAAGCATTAGGCCTCTATGATTTGTTACTCTGTTTACATTTATTTATAGATTCATATGGCAACATTGAGGTTCTATTACTCACTTGGTTTAGAGTAGTTACATTGACACTTCTGATGTTTCCCCTTTGTAGAAATTATATAACTTATGTGTTATATGTCCAAGATTCTCCTGATCTCACACTATTTTAACTTCATGCAAAATACAGAATATATTCCACCATTGATCATTTGCGGAAATTAAATCAAGATTGCAATGCACATGAAACAATGTAAATTCACACATTAACACAAGCTTGTTTAACGGAAAGCCTGAACCTAAAACCCAACTATATGTATATAATATATGTCATAGAGATCATAACAATCCTCATACAAAGCTGATCATGTCATTTTAGTACAATACAATCGCTACACACTAATCAGGCCCGATCTTGCAAATCCATGCACTGATCTTTGCCACCTGCTAGCCTGCCTCTACTGCGCAATCCCTACTGAAGAATGGCTCTGAATGAACTCGAATCCACCAAGCTTGCACTGTGCAATCCTCATTGGCATCTCCACTGAGTGTTGGATGCAATCAATGCATCACTATAGTCACAACCGATAGTCACACTTGCTCTTTCACCTACCTCTCCACTGGTCTCCACTGAAACTGCCATGCACTGTAGTTAACTGATGTATTCTTCAGTTGATTAATGAGTTATTATTTAGTAAATTAATTAACTAATTAATTCACACCACTCTCACTAGTGTATCAATCAGTTAGACTAGATACAACTAGCTCAACTGAGTCTAACTGAGTTAAACTAAATACAACTCCACCAACTACTTCTCCAACTCCACCAAACGCACACACATGAAATTAATCAACACCTCCCATAATAGAAGGCTCCATTAAACCCTCAGAATAGCCAATTCCTTCTCGTCACCAAGCAGCTAACATTTGTGCACTTAACTCAAGTGCTCCAAGAGAATAAGAGGAATAAAGGAGTCCACACATTAAGAGCTAATAATATTTGACAGATTTATTTTTAGACCTGAAATCTAAAAATAGACTCCACCTAATATGTATAAAATAGAAGTCCATCTCGTTTTCCCAACTTGACCAACCATCCACAAATAGCATCCCCGCAACTCATAGAATATGATCGACATGTCTAAAAATAGACTTTGCACCAAAAATAGCTCATAAGTCTTACACTTAGTAAGGCTACCCTTTTCACTGGCTCACTTATCTTGCTGAATCTCAACCATTCCTCTCAACAAGAAAGGATTGTATTGCATGTGACATGCAACTCCATTCGCCCTGCAACCTTTTCAAATGCCCTACAACTCCATGCATATGCTCTGCAACTCTTGCTGCAACACTTTCAAAACTGAAAGGCTCCAAACAACTCAATCAGTATAATGCATCTGTCATCAAAGTCTTTAACTTCTGCTTAGCTACTGCACATGTCTTCAGGAACCACTGCGCTGTTGAACTCTGCACCCATGCACTCTGCACTTGCTGTCAACTCTGAACCGCGCTCCAGTATCCGACACTGTCACTTTGATCTGCTTGCGTCAATCCAACTGATCATGCTATTGTTGCTCTATGGGCACCTCGTAGCCAGGTTCAATTCATGAGATCCACACCATCTCAATGAATCCTGCCCAGAAATTTCTTCTTGGGATTACTCATGCATGTTGCCCCACCTCTCACCTGGTGGTATAGTTGCATGCACTCCTTCTACCCATCCGGCATGAAATTTATCTACATGAGTGGTTTCTCCCACTCCATGATCCTCATCTTGTGGCTGCTCCACATCCTGAGGTTCACTCTTACCTGCATGCAAATCTAGCTCCCTCTCAAGCTTGAATTTCATGTCTTTCTTGCACTTCCCAAGAGTAGGAAGCTCCGTAGAAATCCCATCTACTTCAAGTTTGTAGAGATTATTCGCTCGAATCCCAACCTTCTTGACTTGTCTTGTTGCTTTATGCCGAAGGAAAAATTTTCCTTCACTAAAGACAACATCATACCCTTTATCCTCTAACATTGCGACTAACATTAAATTCTTCTTTAAACCTGGAACATGCACTACATCTTGTAAAAGAATGAGTTTACCTAACTCCCTCTGAAAGGTAATGGTAACAATGCCGATCACATTATATCGTCCATTTTTTCCCAACTCAACATGCAACTGTAGATCTTTCTCCACCAAGTCACTGAAAAGGTTCACATCTCCCGTCATGTGAAAGGAAGCACCACTATCAAAGTACCACCCGATCCCAATGCACTAGACACCATGCATGTGATCAATGAGAAGTCTAGCTCAAATTGCGAGGCAAGAGCCTCACCAACTGCAGCTCCAGCAGCCTGCTTGTTCTTCTTCTTCGGTGGAAAATTTGTGGCCGAAATGTCCATGCTCGTGACAATGAAAACACTTCACTTTGGACAAATCCTGCTTCTTTTCTTTCGCACCGGATTTAGAAGGATTTTTCTTCCCCTTCCCTTTCCTTGCTTTGGCAGCCAAAGCGCAATTCTCTTCATCTTCATTCTTCGATGAAGATCCACCTCTGATACCCCGCCTTATCTCCTCCTGCACAAGATCCGACCAAAGTCGCTCCCATCCTGGCAGTTTCTCCCGTCCATTGACAGAGTCTTCGTAGCTATGCCAACTCTTCGGAAGCCCAAGGAGAGCCAATCTCACCAAGTCTTCTTCATCAACAGTAACCCCCACACTTCCCAGCTCATCCTTGCAGTGGACAAACTTCGTGAGGTATTTTGGAATACTGTCGCCTTTCTCCATTTTTATTTTTCTGAGCTTGTCTTTAAGCGCCAACTTCCTCTCGGTCGCTCGTCGAAACAAATATGAAAGCCTTCCACATAGCATATGGAGTGGCTTTCCCATGAAGGCTTGAGACAATATGGTCTCTCACACCTTCCAACAGAATCCTCCTCGTCCTTGCTACTTTCTTTTGCCATGCGTCAAGTACTGCAGCATCCGCTGAAGTGGGCTTAGGAACATCTCTCTCGATGAATTCCTTCAAGCCATTATCTTCAAGCACTGCCTCCATCCTGTCCTTCCAGGCTATGTAGTTAGATTTTGCCTCGAGTGCATACTCCAACCGCAACCCATTGAAACACATTTTAATGTATACTCAACTGTCGCACTAAGAAACTCCTGCAGCAAATTCGAATTGTCCACCAGCACAAACTCACTTCACAATTGCAATCTTCAATCAACAATGCTCTGATACCATGTAGAAATTATATAAATTATGTGTTATATGTCCAAGATTCTCCTGATCTCACACTATTTTAACTTCATGCAAAATACAGAATTTATTCCACCATTGATCATTTGCGGAAATTAAATCAAGATTGCAATGCACACATGAAACAATAAAAATTCACACACATTAACACAGTTGTTTAACGGGAAAGCCTGAAGCTGAAAACCCCAAATATATGTATATAATATATGTCATAGAGATCATGTAACAATCCTCATACAAATCTGATCATATCAAGCTCTCAGTACAATACAATCGCTACACACTAATCAAGCCCGATCTTGCAAATCCATGCACCGATCTTTGCCACCTGCTAGCCTGCCTCTACTGCGCAATCCCTGCTGAAGAATGGCTCTGAATGAACTATAATTCACCAAGCTTGCACTGCACAATCCTCATAGGCATCTCCACTGAGTGTTGGATGCAATCAATGCATCACTATAGTCACAATTGATAGTCACACTTCCTCTTTCACCTATCTCTCCACTGGTCTCCATTGAAACTACCATGCACTGTAGTTAACATATGTATTCTTCAGTTGATTAATGAGTTATTATTTAGTGAATTAATTAACTAATTAATTCACACCACTCTCACTAGTGTATCAATCAGTTAGACTTGATACAACTAGCTCAACTGAGTCTAACTGAGTTAAATTGAACACAACTCCACCAACTACCTCAATAACTCCACCAAACTTTGTCACATGAGTTATAACTGAAGTCTCCATGAAATAGCTCCAATTAACCCTCAGGAATAGTGTAATTCCTTCTGTCAGCTCCTGTGCCACATCTGTGCACTTAACTGAAGTGCTCCGAGAGAATAAGTTAATGTTTAGAGTCCAAATATTATTAAGAGCTAATAATATTCGACATATCTATTTTTAGACCGGCAATCTAAAAATAGATTTCGCCCAATATGTCTAAAAATAGAAGTCCGTCTATTTTTCCAACTTGACCAACCATCCACAAATAGCATCTTGCAACTCATAGAATATGATCGACATGTCTAAAAATAGACTTTGCGCCAAAAATAGCCTGCAGGCCCACTTAGTGAAGACGACTCTTTTCACTAAACTCATCATCTTGTTGAATCTCAACACCCTTTTCATTTACGCTGCTTATAAAAGACGTGTACCCTGTGCTGAGGTTCTGCCCCTTAAGATAACATGCAGTCTACTAACGCAGGCATGTTGTCGTGTTGAGTTTTGGCATAATCCTTTTTAATTATCAATTAATCATATTTCACTTACTGCTATGCATAATTTTATAATTTTTTACCTTTTGCATTTCTTTCAATTCATTATCTGAGTTTTAATATGGATTAATATCACCCAGGTTACCTCTTTTACTTAGATCTGGACTAGTGATCTAGAAGTGAACATCCTCTCCTCTTCAGGTTAGTCCAATTTATCAATTATTATCCAGTTTGTATTTAGTAATTTCTTATGTACATATTTTAAAAAAATATTACTTACAACATTCTCAATCTGTATGTACAAATGAAAAAAATCAACGATGGTCTAGTATACATAGGTGTGTCATCTTTATGTATTGAATAGCGTAAAGCAGTTTATTAATCTATTTGATTTGTCTTCTAATTCTCGTATAACATTTTGCAGGTATGATCTCATACATTTTCATTGATTTGCATGACACAATTTCTACCTATTCCCTCCATGCTTACCATTGCATGTTGTTCCATCAGGGCTCCTCTTCTGGCACCTAGCTTAGTTCAGCGTTCTTAGAGTTTATTTGTCAAGGCCATGCTTGGTCTTTGATAATAATTTATATTGATGTAATATTTCTCAAATTTCAATTAGTCACATAGATATATATGACAGTGAGATTCTCAAGGATCTTTGAGAATTTTTGTACATAGACAATCTAGGTATTTGATATTTAGAATTTTGAGTAATCACATTCATGTAACTGCTTCAAATTTTCAAAGGTGTAATGCCTCTCCCAGTTTCTCTTTTTTTAATATACTATATGAATTTTCCAGAATTCTCTTGTTTATAATGTTGGCCCACTTGGTGCTTTACTAATAATTGTTGCATGTATTAATCTTTTACCTCTACATTTTTTTGTACTTTCTTGTACTTGATTATTGAATTGCTTTACTGTAATTATTTTATGCATATCTACATAGAAATGTTTATCTGAAAATAACCCCCTTGGGTTTGTAATTTCATAGAGTCTAATTTTATATGCTTTCAGTAATCTTAGTTTGTGTAAGAAAAATGGGATCTTCGCTGTATTTAATTACAGTGTGGACACTGTACAATACACATGACTAATTACTGAGTTTTTTTATTAACTACTTACATACCAACAGTACATAAAAGGAATTAAAACTTTTTTCTAATAAGGTTTATATCAGAAACAGATATAAACTATTATCATACTACAATTTCATACCTTCAAGGTGAAATTTTGCCTATTCCTTTAGACCGAAATTCTTATCTAGATATTTCTACAACATCAGAAGTTTAATAGAAAACCTCAACAAACAACATACTAATTTGCAAAGACGAATTTTCCTCCCAACCATGAGCTGCTCCTCAGAGCTCTCCCCCGAGTAGAGACCAATATTCCCCAGTGTTCATAACCTCTTTTCACACTAGTGAGGAAACTTTTAAGCCCAATTTCCCTCAGCAAATTTCCATAATGGTGTCCCGTTATTATGGGTTGTTTCCCATAGCCTGGGCTTTTTTTTGTTTTTTCCACAAAATATTACTTTAAAACTTGTTTTTCCTCAGCAAAGTTTTTCTTACCTCTTCCCAATAACTTTCCGCTTTAATGGGTATTTTTATTAGATATTTTTCTCCCATCTAATTTAATTATTTATTTATTTTTCTCCAAGAATATTCTGGAGAATTTTGGGAAAGTTTTGAAATTCTATTATATCCTCGTGGATAATAATTTCCTGATCTCAATTACTCTGTCTTTACAACATTGCCATTTCTTTCATATTTAATTATTAACTTAAAATATTTTTTTCAACAACATAATTGTTCCATAGGTCCACCTAGACCTTGGCATTATTTCCATAATATAAAATTTGTAAATCAGGGGTATTACATAGTCCCTCGCTAAAACAAAAACATCGTCCTCAGTGTTAGCAAATAACTCTGATTATTCTTTGAACAACGCTGGAAACTCTTCCTTCATATTTTCTTCTCGCTCCCATGTATCTTCTTCATGTGTAAAGTGCTTCCACTACACTTTCGCCGTAGTTATTGTTCTATTCTGGAGCACGGTTTCTTCTCGTTCCAATATATGAAGTGGCTCTGGAAGAAATTCCCCTTTTGTTTCCACCTGTATCAAAGTCCAGTCAACCACGTGAGAAGGATAATGAACATATTTTTTCAATAATGATACATGAAAAACATTATGAACTTTAATATGACTAGGTAGAGCCAATTTATAAGCTATTGGGCCCACTTGTTCCAAAACTTCAAAGGGTCCGCAGTATCGGGGTGCTAACTTAGCACAATTGTCAATGTGTAGGTACTCTTGCAAGGTTTGATCCTCAAGTACACATGATCCCCAATCTTAAATTCCCTATGAATTATTTTCTTGTCTGCATAACTCTTCTGGCAGTCTTGAGCTACTTTGATGTTCTATTGAATTTGTTTTACTGTCCATTCCATCTCATGTAGCTTGTTGAGGAAAATTAATTATCTATCATTTAATTTTCAACCCAGGGGTTTCGTAAAACTTGCGAAGCATGCATGCACTATATATGCTAGAAATTAACCTTCAATTTAGATTAATCTAACTACGAAATCAAATGATGACAAACCAAAAACATAAGGAAACTGAAATCAATCTATATAAAGGAAAAACTTAATCTATGAAAGGAAATTCAAATCCTATTCACAAAAGTTGTCTAATATGAACGTGCACAAAATCTCTTGAAAATTAATCTTTTAATCTAGGAATGAAAATAAATATAATCTTCTTGCATGAAAAGAAAATTTGATCTATACACATACTTGCATGATTGAAATCGGACTTAATCTAATGAAATCTATGAGAATAAGAAATCTATGTTGAAGTCCAACAAGAAATTGCAGCACCTACACTACTGTGGGACCAATGGGTCCAAGCAGCACCTACACTAGTGTGGAACCAACAGTTCTTAGCAGCACCTACACTAGTGTGGGACCAACAGGTCTTAGCAGCACCACACTAGTGTGGGACCAATGGGTCCAAGCAGCACCTACACTAGTGTGGGACCAACAAGTCTTAGCAGCACCTACACTGATGTGGGCTAAATTTGGTGCAGTGTCTATTTTAATTTTCCCTTAATTAAAATGGACAATAAAATGTAATCTTATCTCAAAATCACTTGTAACAGTTAATTGATTCTGATAAACTCAGTTAGCTCATGAATTTTGAGTTGAGGGTAGTTGGTGAGGCATCCGGAGTAATTCTAGTTGTAACAAAGTTTGAAGTGCAGTTGGTGCATTATTTTAATGCATGAGTAATCAGTTAACTCAGTTAGGTGAGTTAAAGTCAGTTGAGCTAGTTGTAACTGATTGTTACACTAGTGAGAGATCAAGTGAATTAAATATTATTTAATTCACAATCGATGATCTAATATGCAATTGATGATTTACTATTATTAGTTGCATGCATGTCAGTTCCAGTGGAGACCCAGTTGAGACAAAGGTGAAAGGGATTTTAATTATCAGTAGTAGGATTATTGGGTTGTACCCATGCAACCAAACACCCATTGGATTTCCCATGATCCTTGCGCAGTTTAGGAAGGCCAAAATTCCTATTCTTTAGGGATTGCATTGATCGGGAATTGCACAAGAAAGGCGGGTTGTTTAGAGGCTGAGAACTGGCTATGTTTTGGCTAGTTTTGTCCAGGACAGTGTGAGACAATTAGCTGAGTGTTGGAGACTCTTGTGAGAAGGGGCATGGTATTTTTTTCATATATCCATGTTGAATATACAATAGAATATAGTGGGGTTTTGAGTAGCAAGCTTTCCTCGAGAAATTATTTGTGTTGTGGTTTGATTTGATTCTTTTTTTGCTTCATGTAATTGGTGATTGTGTTTAATTCCCACAATTGATTTGTAGAAGCGATTCAGTATCTAGCTTTAGTACATTGTTAGATCGGATTGAATCCATGATATACATATATGTTCTATAATTTCTACAATCTAATCTAGGAAAGCATTCAAAACACACTTACTAGAATTTAAATCGTAATCTACTACACACACTTGCATGAATGGGAAAACTAATCTACTTGCATGATTGAAATCAAACTTAACAAGAAAGTAAATTTGCGCTAATGCAATAAAATCTAGTCTAGAAAAGCAAGAAATATTTAATCTATGAAGAATAGGAAATCTAATCTACCACATATGTATAAGTGGAAATCTAAAATATCACACATGCATAAATATAAAT
>JAXQQM020073228.1:60000-97684 GCA_034641835.2 Pinus albicaulis | reverse complement strand
AATACACTCGGTGAATTTAAACAATAATTAGGCGGAGTGATTGCCTTTTATCATTAATTCCCTCTTGCAAATGCATTCTTTCATGTTCCGATCTTAGATTATTTTTATGGTTCAAGTTTCCTTTTTCTCATTTTAATTTGATTCTACAATCTTTCTTTTAAATAAAGTATGGATTTATATTAGGAAGATTCATACCATCTACGGCATTGCACCTTCTTCATCTCAAATTTACGGATCCCTCGGGTTGACAAATTAAGTGTTGAGGAGTTTGATTAAGTGTTTTTCCCACATGACAATCTTGAATTAATGTTTAGAAGCATTGCCTTACCGAATGTGATCTCGAATGTTTAAATGCACACTACATGCAAAAGAACATCATTTCCATTCAATGAATGCTAGCTAAAAGAAGGATAGGAATCTATGACAAAGTAGCAATCAATTGAAACAGAAGAAGAATTTCACTAATGCATCTAATACAACCAAATGAGAAAACAAAAACTCTTTCCTAGTTCGCTAAGAGATAGTAATGCAAAATAACATTTTCATTTTCAATTGAAGCGAAAGAATGCAATTTTTTTTTTTAGATGAATGAGGCACTCAATGCACTATTACACTAAAAAGAAAAAAAATACTAGTTTTGAGTACTATGAATGTAATGATCTAAACAAAGAGATCGATGCAATAAAAACATAAACCACACTCAAAACAAGGATGCACTCTTCCAAGCAAACAAAGGGCTTTTGGAATGATCCAACGAGAAATGTAATCTATGCTCGAAGTGACGAAATGGAGAGTCAAACGAAAACAAAAGTGATCATCCAACAAACCAAAGGAACGAAGAACCGAGAGAAAGACCAACACAATCAGTCAATGAATTGGAACGATAAGGATCAAAATGACTTGAACTTAACTCAGAAGGCTCAACGAGGAGAGGGCCAAACAAACAACACAAGGCACCTAGAAACCCTAGGGCTACAAACTCCACTGATAAGATGATGGAAAAACAATTGAGAAGACCGAGACTACAGAGTCAAAACAATCTCAGTAGACCAATTTCAAGGAAAAAAACTAATCCAGAGCCAAGAAACACTGAAAAAATCTCAGAAAAGAGGTCAAATAAAATCCTAAAATATTCAGCATGATTGTTTGACTATAATCCATGCTAAACAGGGGTTGGCGCACATGTGACAAAAGAAACATGTGCCAATCGGTGCGACTATTCAAATAAAATCTGCTCCGAGCTATAAAACAATGGGAAAAAATAAAACCACTGACCAGAGGTTAGAATTGACCCTCTGGAACTAAACATGATGGTTTAAAACAATCGAGCAAGTCTCCAAGAATGTTGGGAAAAATACTGAGAGGGGGGGGGGGGTGAATCAGTATTTAGGGCATACTCAAAATTTTTTACTTTTTCTTACTTCAAAACACATACGCGACTTTCCTGTAGCCAACTCGCGTATACACACGGATATACTTAATAAAACATGCGTATGTCCAACAATCTTATTATGCAGATAATTATTTACTTATATCATTCCATCATTCATTCATTAGATGTTCAATAAACAGTAAGCATGAGCAGTAATAACAGAATAAACCATCACACATAAGCAACACACATGAACACCAGGATTTTAGGTGGAAACCCAAGTCGGGAGAAAACCACCGCTGTCGTTGTCTCAGCCTTCAATATTTTGTTATAGAGAAAACATCTTACAACCATGTACTGGTGTAGACTCATACCAGCACGCAGGAACCCACTGTGAGAAGGCTACAACCTTCTCTCATTTACCGACTCACGGAAGGGAGCTACGACCCCCTGCTCTTGTTTACCAGCCTCTCCTGGAAGGGAGCTACAACCCCCTACTCTCGTTTACCAGCCTCACCTGGAAGGGAGCTACAACCCCCTGACTGAAGGCTACAACCCTCAGCACCACCATGGACCACGTTTCATCAATTTTCATACCGGATCCAACCCACACAATTAAGCTCAAGGAACATTCATCAAACCAACAACTTTCTCTATAGAAGCATAATCAATATTCGAACAACCCAGATCATCATTGACAGATAGTAGTAAAACAGCAGAACAGATCAGACATTTCATACCACATACTTCAGCAAACCATAAATTACATACGCGCTTTTTCTTTACTGAACCTGTGTATATACGCGCTTTCACAAATACCAACCCACGTATACATCTGCACACATTTCAAAGCTGACTTCAATTCCCATACGCGCTTTCGCTGAATACAAGCCGCATATATACGCGCTTTCTCCTTGACGAACCTGCGTATAGATCTTCAGACATTTTAGGGCAATGCAGCTCTCCAGAACAGATAAACATCTCAGATCTTCATTCTTTACTTCAGCACATATTCGCCAGATCACAGATCTAATCATTCCATAAACAGATCCATAAGATACATATACATTTCAGATCTAGAGATCCCTCTTCGTCATTTTCTTCATTGGTGCATCATAGATTCAGATCTATCATCAAAATATTACCCTTTCCATTCAGACATACTTCAGAGTGAAGTATACATTCAAACCCAGACTCATGCACACCCATTGCACAATGAATTTCTTCTCCTTAAATAGATCTAGCCTTTGACAATACCATGAGCCAAAACCACACAACTTCCGATGGTATTCCTGGACGGGATCACATAGACAATCCAGCGCTCAATACAATGGGTCAATACCATGGTAGTAACCCCTGGTTTTATTATTTTAGAGCGCAATTGAGCATACGCGACTTGGCACATACTTTTCCGCGTGCATACGCTACTTCTCCTAAACAAACCCGCGTATGCTTTGTGTCACACACTTTTCATCATTGTTCTGGCCCTTACTGATATTTCTTTCTCTGGTACTTCTGAGCTACTTGTAGAACATCAGATTTACATCATTAATAAACTCATCAAGCATCAAGAACAACTACATTAAGTAGGTTGCCATCATCTTCATCAAGTGGGTTGCCATCAAGGACAACACTCTGCATCATATTGCCAACAATCTCCCCCTTTGGACTTGATGGCAACCATGATGGTGTTTGATCACCACAACAGATAGATACATTAAGCATAATGATATTCTTCCCTTATTCAAACACCATGTCACTCTCCCCCTTTGACATCAAGGGCAAAGGGCGGATCAAAACCAACACAAGGTTGTTTTCTCCTCATGTAGATAGAAGAGCACTGTAGATCTGATGTGCACTGAAGTTACCATGCTCCCCCTGAGTTCATGCTGAATGTTCAAACATATTTTTTCAATGAAGTACATGACTCTATGACCTTCCTATCACCAAGGACTCATACTTACATCAAAGATCCAACCAAGTGGATTTACATATGAGACTCAAATACCCAACCAAGTGGGTTTACACAATTTGACTCAACTACCCAACCAAGAGGGTTTACACAATTTGACTCAAGTACCCAACCAAGTGGGTTTACATATTTGATCAAGTCCTTACATGACTGAATATTACAATTTTACATCATAGGTCTCAACATGACCTTTTCATCAAATTACAAATATGACTTTTTATGACCAGTACCAAAAAGACCTCAAGAGAGAGAGATCTTATTTCAGAATCATCATAATGCCAACAATGCATTACGCTCATCAAGGCTAATGCTCCCCCTAAAAAATGTGCATCCAAGCATCCTTTCCATATGACCAAGGCTCCTCCTTAGCTTGTGCAACCTGAAACTCTTTCAGCAGCAAGTTATCAGCAACAATCTCTGCATGACCTGTCCTTATCTCTGAATCATAAGACGTCCATCTCATCCATGTGTGAAAACAAAGAATACTCTTCAGCAAAAAGCAAACAGGGCTCATCCATAATCTCATCATAAGAAACCATGTATCATGTCATCATCATTTAGAACTGAGAAATAAGCAGATATAATGCCAATAATACAATCATAGGTAGTCAGACTGATGCTCCCCCTGAACCTGTGCTCCTGATCTTTAGCTTGTCATACTATTTTTCTTGTCATAAATGCATACGCGACTGTCTCCACTGTAACTCGCATGTATACGCGGCTTTAGTTCACTGAACCCGCCTATGGAAAGTGAAACATTGAAAACTTCACATTCCTTCATCTCCCCTTGAGTTTGTACCACATGTACCCGTCTTCTTCACATCAGATGCTCTGTCAGAAATAAACATAACCAGAATAACCAAAACCATCATGGGAATCACCATACATCGCTCCCCCTGTGACGATACATTACTAATCCCTATAATGTATCTCACATCACTCCTGCAGTCATTAAGAGAAGTAAGCTTTAGAAGTGGATGACTGCAGTAGGGTCAATATTCCCTACATTTCTGACCGGTCCTCCTTCTTTTTCCAACTTTGCTTGAACTTTCTTATTGTGTGCTAGAAGTTCTCCAATTTTTCAGATCTATTCATCCTGCATTCTTTTTCTACATGTCCATACTTGTTACAAGTATAGCATCTTATGTGACCAGAAAAGTAAGCATAAGGATCATAATGTGTTGTTCTATTCTTCCTTCTATTGCAATCAACTTCTTTATGACCATACTTGCTGCATGAAAAACAATATCCCTTGAAGAAACCAGAGTACCTTTCTGTGTAGAATCTGTTTGTTTGTGACTGAAACAATCTTCTTCTGCAATTGGCTGCAACATGCCCATAATTATGACATTTAAAGCATTCAACATTATTTAATGATTTCCTTTGAGTGTTCATGATTTTCGGTTGACTTCTTGTTTCTTTCAACTCTTCTAGTTTTGCATTGACATCCTTTGAATCTTTAGCACTTCCTTGTGAACTAGATTCTCCTTTAATAGTTTCATGAAAACCAAGACCAAGTTTAATAGCAGGAGACCTTTGATTACTAAGAATATTGTCCAGAATCTTAGTACTATCTTGAAACCTCAAGAGTTTATCCTTTTCTTCTAATTTACCTTTGAGAATGTTTACCTCAACCTCCAATATTTGGCATTGCTTCATCATGCTTTCTTCGACCCTTTTTCCTTCTTCTACTTGATCATTCAATTTTAAAATTTCTTCCTTCAACCAATTTTCTTGTTCTTCACATGTTTGTAATAGCTCTTCATTCTTCTTATTTGATTTTTCCAGATCTTCTTTGAGAGAGATGATTTCTGCTTCAAGTCCTTCCTTTTCAAATGATAGGGGTTCTTCATTCTTCTTATTTGATTTTTCCAGATCTTCTTTGAGAGAGATGATTTCTTCTTCAAGTCTTTCACTTTGATTGGTTGCATAAACATACAACTTTTGATACTTGTCTATCTATCCATTCAGTATTTCTTTCTGTTCATTCATTCTAGAGATCATATCTTTGTAGATAGATTCTCTCTTATGAAATTGATTCCAATCATTGCTTTCATCATTGATCTTGAGATTTGCTTCTAGACTTATACTGTTACTTTCACTATCTTCACTATTGCATGCACAAGAAGGTGAATCACAAGAACAACAATCAATACATGTTTCCTCTTCTTCATTTTCTGCTGCACATGTTTTCTGAGGTATCTCCTTTTGAGTAGCCTTCTTCTTTTGCTTCCTTGCCATGAGCACTTGTAGATCTTGGTCAGAATCTTCTTCATCCTCATCATTATCTTCATTTGTATAATAACTCTTTCTCTTTTCAAATTGTTTCCCTTTATCATGATTTTCTTCATAAGGACATTTAGCAGCATAATGACCAACTCTCCCACAAGTAAAACACTTGAAGGGTAGCTTACCTTTGAATCTTCTAGTACCTGGTTGGAGTCTCCTTACAAAATTTGCTTCTTCTTCTTCTGATATATAACTTGATTCCTTGACAACTTCCTTTTCTTTTCCTTTTGCACATGCCTTAAAAGCAGCTTCTTTGATTTGAAAGGGACCTCCTTGTCTCATTTCATAAGCAGTCAGAATACCATGCAGTTGAACAATAGTAAGAGTTTGCAGATCTTGCCTTTCTTCAATAGCTGACACTTTTGACTCAAATTTTGAAGTTAAAGATCTTAAGACTTTTTCCACTAGAGTAGTATCAGTTATGGTTTCACCCAAACTTCTCATACGATTAACAATATCATCTAGACGTAGAAAGAAACTGGAAATATTCTCATCACTATGCATCCTTAAATTTTCATATTCAATTATGAGAGTTTGGAGTTTTGCACTTTTTACCTTTGTATCTCCTTCATAGCTCAGAATGATTTTGTCCCATATTTCTTTTGCTGAATTTAGCTGCATCACTTTAGCAAATTTTGGTTCAGACATGCTTCCTAATAAGACATTGACGACTTTGGCATTGATTTCATATTTCTTCCTTTCTGCTGCATTAGTAGGAATACTTACCGGATACTGATATCCTCCTTCCACGATTGCCCATACTTCTGCACCAAGACTTTGCAGATATGCTTTTGTTCGTATCTTCGAGAATAACAGATTATTTCCATTGAATATAGGTGGCCTTATAGACATTACCCCTTCATGACTTCCCATTTCGATGGATCTCCTTCAAGTGAACAAGTTTCTGCAGAAGGACCTGCTATGATACCAATTGTTGGGAAAAATACTAAGAGGGGGGGTGAATCAGTATTTAGGACTTACTCAAAAAATTTTACTTTTTCTTACTTGAAAACACATACATGAATTTTCTGAAGCCAACTCGCGTATACACGCAGATATACTTAATAAAACATGCGTATGTCCAGCAATCTTATTATGCAGATAATTCTTCACTTATATCATTCCATCATTCATTCATTAGATGTTCAATAAACAGTAAGCATGTGTAGTAATAATAGAATAAACCATCACACATAAGCAACACACATGAACACCAGGATTTTAGGTGGAAACCCAAGTCGGGAGAAAACCACCGCTGCCGTTGTCTCAGCCTTCAAGATTTTATTATAGAGAAAACATCTTACAACCATGTACTGGCGCAGACTCATACCAGCACACAGGAACCCACCTACAGAAGGCTACAACATTCTCTCGTTTACCAGCCTCTCCTGGAAGGGAGCTACAACCCCCTGCTCTCGTTTACTGGCCTCTCCTGGAAGGGAGCTACGACCCCCTGCTCTCGTTTACCAGTCTCACCTGGAAGGGAGCTACAACCCCCTGACTGAAGGCTACAACCCTCAACACCACCATGGACCACGTTTCATCAATTTTTGATACTGGATCCAGCCCATACAATTAAGCTCAAGGAACTTTCATCAAACCAACAACTTGCTCTATAACAGTATAATCAATATCCAGATCATCATTGACAGATAGCAGTAAAACAGCAGAATAGATCAGACATTTCATACCATATACTTCAGCAAACCCTAGTTTTCATACGCGCCTTTTATTCACTGATCCTGCATATATAAGCGCTTTCACAAATACCAACCCGCGTATACATCTTCACACATTTCAGAGCTGATTTCAATTCCCATACGCGCTTTTGCTGAATTCAAGCCGCGTATATACGCGCTTTATCCTTGACGAACCTACGTATAGATATTCAGACATTTTAGGGCAGTGCAGCTCTTCAGAACAGATAAACAGCTCAGATCTTCATTCTTTACTTCAGCACAGATTCTCCAGATCACAGATCTAATCATTCCATAAACAGATCCAGAAGATACATATACATTTCAGATCTAGAGATCCCTCTTCATCATTTTCTTCATAGGTGCATCATAGATTCAGATCTATCATCAAACTGTTACCCTTTCCATTCAGACATACTTCAGAGTGAAGTATCCATTCAAACCAAGACTCATGCACCCCCTTTGCACAATTAATTTCTTCTCCTTATATAGATTTAGCCTTTTTCAATACCATGAGCCAAAACCATATCACTTCCGATGGTATTCCTAGACGGGATCTCATAGACAATCCAACGCTCAATACAATGGGTCAATACCATGGTAGTAACCCCTGGTTTTACACATTTAGAGTGCAATTGATCATACGCGACTTGGCACGTACTTTTCCACATACATACGCTACTTCGCCTTGACAAACCCGCGTATGCATAGTGACATGCCTTTTTCATCATTATTCTTGCACATACTGATATTTCTTTCTTCTGCAACTTCTGTACTACTTGTACAACATCATATTTACATCATTAATAAACTTATCAAGCATCAAGAACAAATTCATTAAGTAGGTTTCCATCATCTTCATCAAGTGGGTTGCCATCAAGGACAACACTCTGCATCATATTGCCAACAAAGCAAAGTAGAAAAATGATGAAATGACCAAATTCGACTTGATAAGCCAAACGCTCGACAAACAATGAGACGATAAACACACACCGATCCCCAACGGAGTCGCCAACTTGTTGTGTAGGTAAATCCCCTCTACAGACAGAGGAGATCCCTCTAGCCCTAGGGTGGGTCTAGCAGTAAGAGGACATGCTAATGCATCGATTCCTAGTTAATGAATGAAACTGAGTTGGGATAAATGTCCTACCTTTGTTCCAATGCAGTTGTCGTAGATGTGGCAAAAGTCTCTTGATCTTCATCCCAACATGTCGCAGACCTTCAACAATGGTACTCAGGTGCCTGCAGAAGGATCAGATAATGAAAGAAGCATACAAAACAATATTTGCATTCATAACTATCTAATTGGTCAAGGATAATTAAACATATTGCGCAAGACTAATCACATCAACACAATACGGGAACCAAAACATCATTCATGTATTAATTAAGAGAAAGAAAGAGATTACAGCCAAATGGGCTTTGAGGTTGTAGCCTCCTTTAGTGGGTCCAGTCAAAACGATTCTCAAGCATTCGTCGGGGAATTTGACTTGGCAAGGAAATCAGCCTAGTCTCTCTCTTGACAAGCGGTCTCTCTCTTCTCTATCTCACACCAGCTATATCAGACTGTTCAGCTATTCAACCATTTTAACTATTGCACAAAATGTTCAGCTATTGTACAAAATGTTCAGCTAGCAGCATCTATGTGAGAGAGATGTATTTATAGGAGAGGAGGAGGAGGTTGGGATCCCTCAAATGGTGGAAGGGCAACCTTATCCTTTGGGAGGTTTCTAAAAAGTAGGGAAAAAGAAGCCAAATGAAGATTTTCGATGTTATTCGGTCGAACAACCCATGCTGACTCCGCTCACGAAGTGGTTGGCAATGGAAACTTTACTTCTATATTTAAAAACTTTCCAAAAATAGCTCAGTGCAGGAAGTCCACTGAGACATAGTGCCAATGGGCATAGGGCCCATTTCTTATTTCCCTTATTGACACGAGGCCATAATTTCCTGCCAGCGCCGACCCAAAATCATGTTTTTTTAATTGTCTGTTCTAGGAATAGGCAACAGAGGAAATGTTCTCCTCATGGCAAGGGATGTAATGACACCTTTTGCAAGGCATGAAACTACATATAAGTCACAGAAATGGTCCTCCAATGTGCGGGATGGGGATTGCAGGGACAGTGACAAAACACTGTGTAACAACGACAAACTCCATTGATAAGGTAAGGGACAAATAGCTTAGAAGAATAAGACAACAGAGTCAAAACAATCCCAGTGGACCAATTGTAAGATAAAAATCCAACCCAGAGGCAAGAAATAATGACAAAACTCAGAAAAGAGGCTAAAATTTAATCCTACAGGATTCAACACATTTGTTTAGTTGTAATATACGCTAAACAGGGGTTGGCACACCTGTGACAAAAGCAACATGTGCCAATCGACGCGAATGTTCAAGCAGAAGAACCGCCGAGCTAGAAAACCATGGGAAAAAGTAAAAACCACTGAGAAGAGGCCAGACTTGACACTCTGGGACTAAACAGGATGGTTGAAAAAAGTCAGGTAGGTCAAACAAAGTAGAAAAAATATGAAAGGACCAAAGTCGACTCGATAATAAAAACACTATAAAGACAACGAGAGACAACAAACACACTGATCCCTAGTGGATTCGCCAACTTGTCGTGCAAGTAAATCCCATCTACAGACATAGGCGATCCCTCTAGCCCTAAAATGGGACTAGCAACAAGGGAAGATGCTAATCCTTCATATTCCTAGTTTATGAATGAAACTGAGTCAGGATAGATGACCTATCTTTGTTCCAATGCAATTGTCATAGCTATGGCAGGAGCCTCCTGATCTTTGTCTTTACACGTCACAGTCCTTCAACGGTGATACTCAGGTGTCTGCACAAGGATCAGATAATGATAAAAGCATACACAAACATACTTAAATTAATAACTATTTAATTGGTTAAAGAGAACTAAACATATTGCAAAAGATTAAACACATCAAATGCAAAATGGGAACCAAAACATCAGTCATGTATTAATAAGTAGAGAGAAGAATTTTACAACCAAAAGAGCCTTGACGTTGCAGCCTCCTTTGATGGGTCTATTCAAATGCATCTCAAGCATTCATCGGGGATTAGGCTTGGAGAAAAAATGGGGCTAGACTGTCTCTCGACAATGGATTCCTCTCTGCTCTATCTCACACTAGCTATAGTAAGGACTTTTCAAATATTCAACCATTTCAGCTAGCTGCAACTATGTGAGAAGGATGTATTTATAGGAGAGGAGGAGGTGGTTTGGGATCCCTCATAAGGTGGAAGGGAGACCTTATCCTTTGGGGAGTTGCTCAAATGTAGGAAACCAGAAGCCAAAGGAAGGTCTTCAACGTTATTCAGTCGAAAAAACCATGTGGAATCCAGTCAAAAAGTGGTTGGGAATGGAAACTTTGATTCTATTTTAAAAAACAGCTCGTCACGGGCAATCCACTAAGACAGAGTGCCAATCGGCGTGAGGCCCAATGTTAATTTCTCTATGTGCACGAGGCCATAACTACCTGCCAGCGGTGACCCAAAATCATATGTTTTTGAGAGCCTAATATAGGAATAGTCAACAGAGGAAATTTTCTTCTCATGGAAAGGGATGCAATGACACTTTTTGCAAGGCATGAAAATACACAAAAGTCATTGAAATGTTCCTCCAATGTGTAATATTCCAAAATTGGAACAGCACAGCAAGCATGCTGATATAATGCACTCTTGGGAGATTGATGCACATAAATGAGTTTACAGGCCTTGGATCCCTTATATCATTAGATCTAGAGTCTAGATCCAAAAGGGGAGAAAAAACAAATCAAACTAGGTGTGGTAAACAGATCTCCCATCACCTAGTCTAGCTTAAAAACACCGTACAAGAGGGGCTGCAACTATGCACAACAAACTGCTTCAACAATAACACAGTCTTGGAAAGCATGAGAAGGAGACCAAAAAATATGATTAACTTATGAGTATACATCAGTAAATCATAATTACAATGATGCTCTTACATTATACAGTAGAATAGAGGAGACAATAGAGCAAGAAATCTTCAAAAAAGAAGGTTGCAACACATATATAAACTGCAAAATGGCTTAACAATGTTATTTTAAGGAGCTTCAGTAGTTTAATATTACATCTTAGATATTAGATAGATCTATGGACAAAAAATTAGATCCATTTCAGATCTATAATCTAGGAAAACTTATTTACAAGATCCCCTTGGGGTTTTGACCAAATCATGCATTACAAAGAGTAGATCTAAGTTTTAAGTTGCAAACCTGCAAAATGATTCATAAATTTCTGAAGATGAATTTACATTGAAATAGATCAGATCTAAACAGAACATGGATCAACAAGCTAATCCATGGATCACAAAAGTGAAAGGCAAAGCCCAACACTAGAGGTCTCTCATTAAAAATGGGGTCAAAACATCCTGCAAACCCTCCACTGAAAATAACGCAGTTCCTCAAGGAAAACTGCACTGTAGCTTGAATAACAGAGATGGCCTAATTCCGAGATACAAATCTGAAGCTCAAACATTGGATGCACTCTTCGAGGAGGTTAAAAGACACACACACTGAGAAGAGGCTCCAATACAAGCTAGATCTGAATAGATCTAGAGTTCCACTTGCTGCAGCGTACAAAAGCAAAAAAACCCTCACTGGATGTGTGTTGTAGTTGGAAGTAGAGCTTGGCCCAAAGCCTGATAGTGGATCAAATCAACAAGAATCCTCCAAGAATCCTCAATGGAAGAGGTGAAATCCCTGCATAGGAACCCCAAGTGCTAACCATCATAATTCCCCACTAAACAACAGAGAATAGTATTTGTCTAAACAGACAAGGTACTCATAATTATAGACAATCAACAACCTTCTCTTGTTGCCTTCCCCTTCCTTTTATAATATGAAAGCCTTTGCAAACCCTAAACAACCTTGATGAGTTAGCTCCTTTCACATGAGGGGCCTCCTTCTAGAACAACAGTGTCCCTTCATGGGGTACATTGAATCTAGATAGCGCTATAGATTTGGTCAAGGTTGACCTAGTCTCACATATCAAACCCCTTTCACACCTGCAAGTGATTTATTTACATGGCCCTGATTTATTCTTGTTCATATGGGCATTGATTTATTCAGTTTTTTCAAGAGTTTAACATGTCCTCCTTTATTCATTTATTCATGCAACGGAAAGTTAAGAAAAAAATGTATATTCCTCTTAGCTTAGGCTAAGTAGGAATATTACACAATGTTTGGAATGGAGATTGCCTGGACGGTGGCAAAATGTTGTGTAACAATGGTGGATTGATTGGTCTAATAAAATCCAGAGCCCATTTTTCAAAGGGTTCGATGGGTACCTGTGGTTGTAAGGGAATTTCAATTGTAGGAATAGATTTCCCCATTCTCTAAAAACTATCACATCTTTTAACATAATCTTTCACATCTTTGAAAATGGAAGGACCAATAATATCCTAAGAGATTTTGTATGCAGTCCTTTTATCAAAAAAGCTTCCTCCACATGGCTCATCATGGCATGCTTTTAGTATTTTAGGTATTTTGTCTTCTCGTACACATATTCTAATGATGATATCTGTAACTATCATGTATAATTCATCATTTATCCATGAATATGATGAACTTATTTGAATTATCCTTCTCTTTTATCTAGGAAACAAATATGATGGTAGTTTTCCTGTGGCTAAGTAATTTTCAATGTCTACAAACCATGGAGATTTAGTAGATATTGCAAAAATATATTCATCAGGGAAAACTATCCTCTACTGGTATCATTATTATCATTTTTAATTCTAGACAAAAATTTAGCAATTGTGTTTTGTTTCCCAGGTCGATCTAAAATGGTGATATTGAATTCTTGGAAAAGTAGAAACCATCTTGTGATTATGCTATTAGAGATAGATTTATTCATTAGATATCTAATTACAGAATGATCTGTGTCAATGAAGGTTTCATAGCCAGCAATCTAGTGTCTAAACTTGTTAATAGCATGAACAACAACTAGAAACTCTTTTTTAGTGACATTATAATTTAACTAAGTAGTAGTCAAATTCTTACTTGTATATTATATGACATAAGTGGTCAAGTATTTTTGTCCTAATATAGCTCCCAGAGTTGTATCTGAAGCATCAGTTGAGATATGAAAAGGTAATTTCCAGTTTGGTCCTCGTAAAATGGGTGCTTCATATATATTTGATTTCAATGTTTTAAATTATATTTGACACCCAGGGTTCCAGCTAAATTCAAAATCCTTAGTGAGAAATTTGAAGAGTGGAGATTCAATTTTTGTGAAGTTTTCTATAAATATTCTGTCGTATCCTATAAAACCAAGAAAACTCCTAACATATTTTTGACAATTTGGGATTGCTAATTTGGAAATAACTTTAACTTTAGATGAGTCCACCTTAATTCCATTCCTTGAAATATGGTGTCCTAAAAAAATTCCTTCAATAAACATCATAAAGCATTTTTCATGACTTAATGAGAGATTTTCTTCCTTACATCTCAGGAGAAATTTTTCCAAATTTTCAAGGGCTTCTTCAAAAGAATTTCCATATACTGTAAAGTCATCCATATATACTTCCACACAATCATGTATTAAATCATAGAAAATTCCTAATACTATGCTTTGGAATGTTGCAGATGCATTGCATAATCCAAAAGGAAGTACTCGGTAATAATATGTTCCCCATGTACAGGTAAATGTGGTTTTATCTTGGTCTTCGGGTGCTACTTGAATTTTACTATACCCACTAACACCATCCAAGAATGAAAAATATTTCTTCCCTGCTAATGTATCTAAAACTTGATCTATGAAAGGTAATGGAAAGTGATCCTTTAAAGTAGCTTTATTCAATTCCCTGTAATCAATACACACCCTCCATTTTCCATTTTTTTAGGGAAAATTACTAAAGGTGAAACCCACTGACTGTCTAATATTGGATAAATGAAGTTTACATTCAGTAGCTTTTGTAGTTCCTTTACAATTTCCCTAATGTTTGGATTCATTCTTCTTTGAGGTTGTCTGATTTGTCTAGAATTTTCCTCAATATATATATGATGTATGCAAGTCTCAGGATTAATTCATTTCATGTCAGTGTACTCCCATGCATATGCAAAAGAATGTTTTTGCAATGTTTTGATTAACTCTTCTTTTTGAAATTATTCTAGGTTTTTGTTTATGTTTAATGTTTTACCTGGAAATATTTCAATTGAAGAATTACCAAATTCTTCCATAGAATATAAAGACATTTGTCTGGATGACAAGTATTTAATATTACATTGTTCTTGAAAATTTTGACTATTCTCATGTTGTGAAGATGATTCATGATTTTCTATTGAATTTAGAATTTGAATTTATTTAGTAATGTGTGAAATAGTAAAAATAGGTTGTATGCCATTTTCATCATCCATCCATTCTTCATTTTCTGCTTCTATCATTGTTTTTTTTGGAGGATATAGAGTGAATTTATTTGTTTAACTTCCATAAGAAATAAACATATCACCAAATCTACAACTGATGAAATAATCAATTGTAGCTAACCAAGGTCTTCCTAATATCAATGGATGTCCTCCTAAGTTTTTCTTGGGAGTTAAGATCATAAATTCAACTGGGTTTTCACAAGAGTCTAAGGATACATAAATGACTTGATTACTAACCTGTCTACTAATTGCAGTAATGTCGGGGTATATTGAATATTTGGAAGTTTTAGTCGTTCCATGGTTTTTTTACTCATGATGTTTACGGTGGCTCCTAAGTCAATCAATGCATTTGGGATCTCAATACCATTGATGTATGTTTTTACAACGGGACTTCATGGATCCAAATATTTTTGTATGGTTATTTTTCCCATCATGATATCTGCAATTTTTCCCACTAACTGTATTCTTTTTACTTATTTTGTTTTTATTCTTTATTTCTTTATACTAAATTCTCTTATTGTTTTTGCAAGGATTTTAATTTCCTTAATGTCTTGTAACAAAGGAATTTTGATACAAACATTATTCAATTCATCTAATATATCATAGTTAGGCAACAAATGTTTTTCTAACCCTCTATCAATTTGTAATCTTTCTTTGAAAGGAGGTTTAGATATAGATATTGAATATTTCTCTATGATAGGAGTTGAGTTTATTGAATCTTCTTGTGTTTGATTTTGAAAATTTTGATTCTTATGAATAGATGTCCCTTATTTAGAATGATTATTTCTGTTTTGAAGATTTTCTTTTTGATGAAGAGAAATTTCCTCATCAAGGTGGTCAATGTTTTCCTAAATAACAAAAGAGGGATTTTTATTTTCTAATATCCTACCATATATAAGTCAAAAATTTCTAGGATCTAGTGGATTTATCATATAAGTTTGGAAATTGTGTCCCTCCATGTTATAAATAGCTTGTGCATTTTTATTGTTTGGGTTTGGGAGTGGTTGAGAAGGTAGTTGGTTTGGCCTTTGTGGAAATGGTAATGAAAGTTGTGGATTATGATTTGGAAATTGAGGTTGTTGAATGGATTGAGGAAAATGATGTGGAGGATAGTTTGGATAAGATTGTGGATATTGGTGATATTGAGAATATCTTCCATAAGGATTTTACATTCCTTATGCTGAAGGTTGAGGTTGAGAATAAGGTTTCTGCCATGGCATTGATGAATTCCAATTATTTTGTGGGGGCTGAGTAAAAATTTGAGTGTTAAAACCTTGAGTTTGTCACCCTTTCCATGGTCTTCTAGAAACAAAACAAAGAGGATATATTGGATGTGGGGATATTTCCTCTTGGAAAACATCCTTAAGACCTGGTATAGAAGAAAATTTCTTTGTTTTATGATTTTCTATGAAAATGACACAGGTCTCTACGATTTTTAAATCAAGAGGACATTATCTTAAGGCATGTTTCTTTCTGCATTTAGGACATAAGATAGATAATTCATCAATTTAAATTCTTTTCTTATTCTGTAATTTAAGGTGTCTATTTGTTCACTAAGACTCCCTAGAATATCTCTTTTGAATTCATTAAGAAAATTCCCTACTTCTGCCCTACTTACTGTTCCAATTGCAGATTTATTCAATCTAGAGAGAACAAGATCTCTTGTATTTCTTCCAAATTTTGATTTTCCTCTTGAAACATGTATGGGTAAATTAAGATATATCAGGTAATGGTAGTTGAGAAATGTCTCTTTTTCCCATCATATTAGGAATATCTATCCATTCATCTCTAATGGCTTTCAACATGATAGATTTTAAAGTATCTTTATCCAAATTTTCTAATTTAGCTCTTTTGAGATTGTAACTGAATCTCTCAATTAGGTCTTCTAAGTTTTAATCCTCTCTTTGCATCATCTTAAAAACTTCATATTTCCGGTTATTAGGTGGGAATTAATATTGATATTTTTGTAAGAATGCACTTTTCATTTCCTCCCATGTCCTAATATAATGTGCTATTAAGCCCATGAACCATTTTAATGCTGCACCGTTAAGTGTTGGAAGAAAAATTTTCAATTTTTGAAAATCTTGTAAGTAGTCACATGATCTACATAAAACCTCAAATTCAAATATAAATGTTTCAGGATCTTCATTCCTTAATCCATGAAAATTGGGAAGGATGGAGGGTGAGATATTTTTCATTGTGATAGTTGTATGCTCATCCAATATAGGAAATCCAACAGGTTCTTCTCTATTTTCTTCACCTCTTCCTCTTCCTCTTCCTCCATCTCGTCATCCTCTATTTCCTCCACCTCTTCTATCTCCTCCAATCCTAGGTATTCCTCCTCCTATTCTTAAGGCTTCTCCATTCAAATTGTGTACTTATCCTTCTCCTTCTCCTTCTCCAGCCATTGTAGATTCCTCAGAACTGATATAGGGTTCGATTTTTAGAGTTATTTTTTCCTCTTCTGGTTCCTCTATGAATGGTATATTGAAGAAAATTTATTCCTCATCCTCAATAGGGATTTCTAATTCTTGAGTTAATATTTGTTCTCCTGCAGAGGTTAAAAAGTATATTCCTTCTGTTGGGGATATTGGATCTTCTTCTTCTAGAACTGCTTTAGTTGATGCAGTTGGAGAATCTCTAGGCTGAATTTTTTATCTTAAGACTTCAGGAAGTCTATATATTACTGCTAGGAATGGAATACGAGTTTGAGAAGTGATGTGGCACTATGAGGTGTTGGTGGAATGAGTGGTTTTGTTGCAATACAACTTCTACCTCTAGCTAAAAATCTACCCCTAGAATCACTTTCTCTACGCATGCCATATTTTTAGATTTAAGAGATAAGGAAATAACACTTCCCCAGCAACAACGCCAAAACGTTTAGTCAATTTATCATAAATTATCAACCAGAGTTAGTAATCTTGTGAAGTGCAGGTGAACTATATATGCTAGAAGCCCTTTCTCTCTTAATTATTATGTTTGATTTTATATGTTTATTTGGGCTTTGTATTTATCTTGAATGTTTAAATGAAATTAAGAAACTAAGAACTAAACTATGAAATGAAATATAAAAAAATATTATGATAAGGATTATATTTTTGGCTTCTAAAATAGAACAATTTATTCCAAGAAAACTAGAAATGAATATAAACTTCAATATTTTTACATGTTTTAAAGATTTTATATAAATGAAATTAAAAGCAAGAAAGTAACTACACCTAGAGAATAATTTTTAATGCTTGAAAAATAAACTTAAGAAGGAATCAAAGGAAATGTTTAATATTAATCTAAGAAAGGAAGTTGATCTATAAATTACCCTAAATAAAATATTCTAATGATTGAAAGATGAAATTTACAAGAAGGAATAAAAGGAAATGCTTATTTAAGAAAGAAAATTGATTTATGAGAAATCTATTTTGCATAAAAATAAATCAATCTTAACTATGTTAGACTATTCTATGCCAACAACCATGATGAGGTTATCTCTAAAACATATAAGTAAATTACTTGTGAACCTATTTAATTAAAGGGTAAAATATTTAATTAAATCATCTCTTAATTTGAAAAAACATTTAATCCTCTATATCTAAGTACTAACTACAGATATCTCAAACAATTTCTTCTATCTACCCAAATGAACTATCTATCTAAATATAAAAACATAGTATCTATTTATCTCTAATTCTATTCTACAAAACATCTATTTTAATCTAAATTATAATAATATAAATAACGAGCCAAAAATATGAAATCTAAGTGATTATGCTATGTAAATTCAAAGACTGATTGAAATGAGAAAAAAAACCAGAGTATCTACTTATTGTGTAAAACTAAAATTCAAATCTGATCTATGAAATGAAATGAAATATGTATTTACTGTGCGAGAGAATGCAAGAAAGGTTTCATTCCATTAAATGTAAAAGTTAACAGAATTATGATATCAAGATATTCCATGGAAGAAAAATAAATCAGAGCATTAAACTATGTGAAATAATACCACATTTAACTATGAAAGTGGAAGAATTAAACTAATGTGGAAAGTGGAAGAATTAAACTAAGAAACAACATAATTTTAAACTACTAAACCTCTTCTATGCAAGGTCCCTTCGCAACATAATGGTTTTAAATTCACTTGTGACTAATTACACATCGATGGTCTTGAACACGCCTTCTCCATGAATTAATAAAAATAGATTTTGAATGTGTAACAATATTACAATCAAAATCAAGCTTATCTCTGGTTTAAAAAACTCGTTATTTATAACAGAGTTAATTTAACTCTTTGAGATGATCTCGCCTACAAAATAACAATTAAAATAGGAATAGAGTTATAAGAAGAATTGCAGGCTTCATAGCTTTATGATTTGCTACATGGAGAGAAAATTGTGAAGCTTTCAACTTCTCGCCCTCTTGTCTCGGCCCCTGCTTGATTGATCCTTTGACCGTGATTTTAGGCATTATTACTCTCGATATTGGATAGGTAAGTAGGATAAATCCATATGTGGATCATTTCCAAACTACTCATGTGCTTCGCTTATCTACTTCTTCTTTGGAACCTATAAAACAATGTCGGTAGCTACAGAAACAGAGATTAGTTATAGAATTGCATGAATTCTATAGCTAAATGAAAAATTTATTCAAATAATAAAAAACATTAAAATATAAAAGAGAGATCATTCAGATACCTTCTCAGACTAAAAATTTACCTTATTAACATTTATTGAGCTTATGGATTTTGTCAAAAAGGAAGGAAAAGTGGTGAGATAGACGTAAAAAATAGAGACAGTCTTGAGGCTCAACACTCTCTTTACTCAATTTGAATACAAAAACATCAAAAACCTTTCTACAATGTAACCTAAACTCATTAATCCATCTCACACTAGCAACATATCAAACTAGCAAAACTCTAGCAACAATATATCCTCATTGACAGATTGTCAAGCATATACATACTAAACTCTATCTCAACCATACATCACATAACAACAACAAAATCATTCTTTGCTTAACATATGCACTCAATTTAAAACCCTAAAAACATACCCTAACTTCACTTTGACCAACAATATTTTCCTCACAGAAGCCTTAGTTCACAAAGCATGACCTCTATTCACAATAATTTCCTCACACATACATCAATATATATATAAGCCTTATACATGAAACTCTTGTAGCTCTAGTCAACAACCTAACCTTGTCAATTAATAGAAGTAGCATGCATCATTTACTCTCATCAACAACATCAACATAAGAAGCAATTTATCTACATAGGAAATACATCAAGTTTTTCCTCAACACATAACACTAATCTCAACCTATAGAAAAAACTTAGTCCAAACCCTAGTAACAACATATACTCTTACATAAGCTTACTAACAACTCTAGAAATTCAATACATTGACCTCTTTGCAATATAATGTCAAAACCATGACAGTACATGGTAGTAGCATACAAAATTGGCAAACTTACTAAACCATACACCTTAAGCCTCAACAACATACTCTGACTTATTTAACACAACCATACAAATGTTTTCCGACCATATAAGATAGTTACAATTGGATATGGATAATAATTTCTCAAGGAAATACATCAAAATATATATGGAAATCCTAGACCCATGATCAACAATGCTTGCAGCATATACATATGTCAATATTGTCATACTTTGATCATCAACACACTAAGGAAATGGTACTAGATACATGACATAATCAATACTCTCTTTTCTTAACATGTACATTCAATGAGAGATCCTTTTAGCATTACAAACCCTCATACAAACTATAGCAGGATACCAACTTAGTTATATGTGGCATCAATGGTAGTCTCATCCTTATTTCAGTAAACAATCGTCATCAACATATTTTCATTCTTAATAGCTTAAACAATAAACCCCTATGATCAACAAAACGCACAAATTTTTCACAACACAGATATCAACATTAGTATAGGACACATACTTAGTCTCATTGACTCAATGATACAACATTATTAACCCTATGCATATAAAAAATAGTTCTATGAAATGTTTCAACAGTAAGCAATCACATAGCTTCAATATATTTTAGACAAGAGTATTTCAGACAAATAATATCAAATATTTATTCAGCTATTATGCATTCAATCACTTTATTGATGGAAACATGTTATGATTAGATTTGTAACAACAACACCTTTAACACCATGCTAATGAAAGCACCAAACCACTAATTCAACAAAAGACAATTATCCTATCATCAATTAACAACATATATTCACTATAGCAAAGATTTTATCTTGAGTACACCATACAAACTGTTTATCTGGCTTTCAACTCACAATATTTTCTCTGCAATACCGTAATCACCATGTAAACACTATATGAATCATCGTGTGCACAAATCAGATTATTCCCTCCTACAAATCATATCTTTAAGAGCACTAAAAGGGAAACAACATTAATGAAATAATAAAAACCAAATTAGATCATATTGCACCAAACTGTGTTCCAGAAAAAATCAAACAAAATGATAATAGTCCCTAACCTTCACACGTAGTACTTGAGTAAGTGTACAACTATAATCATATTGATTCATTCATGCATCCATACAAAAGTTCCTTAAAATTTGATCACAACATACACAAGCGATTAAATCAAAATCAGATTGGACCAGAATAATGTAAATGTCATGCAGTTGGTTCATATTTGGTTTGCAATCATTGTTATGCACTTGGACCCTCCCGATTCATGATTATACCAACAAATATCAAACCCAAACTAGATGGCACCTATGCCAAACAAAATAATATTTATCAGATTGGATTACACATGCATCTAAACAACATTGCGACCCTTGTGTTAGAACACAAAAATACACATATCGTATTTTCTCAATTAAATGTCCTATGCAATAACAGCATGATCCAAATATAATTGTTACATAATCACTCAGCTGAATAAATGTGGATTATATATACACATATCTTAGAGGTCTTGTCAATATAATCGATCAATTTACCATGAGAGAAAGCTAACATAGTTGATGGTTTTACAAGCCGAAAACACCCGTTTACTTAATCGTTGTAATTACCATGAGAAATTTCACTAGTAAGACCTCGTGGTTTTATTTTTACATGTAGAAGTATTTGGACACTATTTAACCACAATGAATCTGGTTTGTATATGCTCTTTTGACACTGGCAATTTGGGTTTCCTATTCAACTGACATTCATCCCCTAATTTAGGGAAAGCGTAAAATTCTTTAGCTAGATCAAGAATACCATAAAGCACTTGCATCAGTCCATATTAGAACTATTATAAATATATTTAGCACCATAAAACCATTAGAACCATGAAAAATCACACATAACTTGTTTTTCATTCAATTCCAAACACAAGTTTACTCATTATTGACATAAATGCCAATACCATGCTGCCAACAATCTTCCCCTTTTCCATTGATGGAAACACCACAACCACAATGCAGCTGATCTTCTACATTTGATTTCATTCTCCACTAACTTCCTGACTTACTATCCATTAGTTGTTTGTCTTATTCTTTCCCTTTTACATTAATGGAAAAGGGTGGCCAAATTTCTTCTGAACAACATGCTGATAGAATGATGAATTATTAAGACCAGCTATAACACTCTTCTAAAATATCCATTAAAAACCAATGAAACTTTCTTCTACTCACTCTTGAACATACAAAAAATGTGACATTAATGGAAACAAAAACGACATCTTCCTCTTGCTGAATCTGCTCCCCTTAAACATGTATTAGTGCTACAATCATCAACTCAATATGGTTGTATAATAATTTGTTGTTGTTATTATCAAAACCTCCTTGCAACATGCAAGAGAATACACAACAAATGATGAACAATTAAAGTACATGGATTTAATAATTTAAGTACAACGCTACTCAAGAAAATTACAGGGTTGCTGCACACAAAAGTATGTATATGGCTTAATCAACTGACTCACTACCACACGGGCCTAAAGAAAGTGACACTCCCCTATGAATGCCACAAACCACTTCATCAACTTTCCAAATGATAAGAATGGACATACAAAAGTTTCACATGTTATTATAATCATGGTTTCAAGAAACTTGAATATATAAAGATGTAGTAAAAGTAAGGAGAAAATAGTAAACAATCCTTTAATGTTTGAAAACCATGCGTATCTCCCCCTTAGCTCTTATAGCTTCTAATATTATTATTGATCCTCTAGACCTAACCTCATTATGAGGCTCTTGGTCATACCATGTAACTTGCGATCATGCCTTCTTTATGATTCCCATGCTTCTTCCATATGCTCCCCCTAAGACTATGCACACCACATATCTCTTGTGCAATCCTCAAGTGAATAAATTGAAGAGTGATAGACTGTAGTGAGGGCTATATTCTCTTACTTGGGATCTAAAGAGGAAGTTATTGTCTTCAATATCTTATTTCTTCTTGAAATTATTTTTAGCACGTATATCTTGTCTCGAGTTCTGATTCCTTTTTCTATTATCTTTCCACTGTCTTATTTTGTAATTCTACATCCTCTTGAATTGAATATGAATATATTTCCTCTATTAGTCATTTGACCCACACTCAGAATGTTATGCTTTAAGCCTTAAACTAGTAAGACATTTTCAGCTTTTATATTTTTAACATCAAGGTTGGCTCTACCTTTTCATGTCACCTTTTCTAGTGCAATATTTCCAAGAATAATGTTACCACCTTTGGTTTTCTTTAAAGAGATAAATATTTTCTTATCTCTAGACATATGATGAAAAAATCCATTGTCTATGTACTAATGATCATCTTATTCTAGCACAAATAGTACAAGACCACACTTCACTTGCTTCTCTTCCTTTTTCTTCCACACTATGGTATGATGACTGATGATGGAGGCATATTTTACCTCGAAGTTTACTAAGAGTTTTGTTAGGAGCCTTAATCAAGTGGATAACAAAATTTTGTGCCTTTATTTATTGCATGGGTGTATTTTAAGGGGAATGGTTGTGTGCAAGAGGAGGCATATATGATCAATAGAGAATTTTTAGAAGAATGATCTATAAGGAGATTTATATGCCATGGAAAAGGCACCAAGAAAGCTCCAGGGAGGAGGAAACAAGGATTTATGTTAAAAATTATCCGTTAGAGAGTTTTGGCAGTGCCATGGATGCTCAAGAGGAGCAAAAAAAAAAAACAAAGTAGCATCAAGTTACACATTTTATCCATACTAAGCTATATAGTGCACCTTGTTTCTAATGAAAATATTAATAAAAACTTTAAGTAAATGGAAACATTAGGTATAACTTGCATCATTACCACAACATGGGAAACCTTGAAATAAAATAGAATGCTACGACCAATAATATATAAAAATTTGGTAACATGACATTGTTCATTAACGAGGAAGATTATTAAGCTACCATCCAGGTTTGCACTATTGTTTTCCCACCCATATAGCATGGGTTTTAAAGCAGTAAGTCCAAATGAAAGTACTAGATGATAGTGATTGAAAAGTTACCTCCTAAAATATAGGCCCTAAGGCCAATGCATTCTACCTCTTCGCATCACAGTACGAGTTTTATTCATAAATCACCTTGCAACAAAACATTGACAAACAAACAAAACTAAAAATTTTGAAAGAAAAAATTCCAAGTGACTGAGAAATTAAGGGTGTCAATGGTGCTTTAAAATCATAGGACAACAAGGAGTTTGAAATTCATATTGGCCATCAAGTATCAAGTTTATTTCCCACACACTAATACAACAAAAATACACATAAAAAATGTACATATAGGACAATACACTACGTAATACTCTAATTTCTTGTGAAAATACTGTGATAAATTATATCAAGTTCCAACCCAATTCTAATTGTAGGTTTGGTTCTTACCTAAAATGAAAAGATAAACTGAAAGATCAAAATCCTCAGTAGTTTCTATTTATTAATATTCTCTAAGAGTTAAAAACACCCAACTGAATAGTAGTAGACACAAAGAAAACAAGCGACATTTTCCTTTGTAACTAAATAATACAAGAGTTAGAAAATCAAGCTCACCATCGTGGAGGGCCTTTTCATGCTCAGAATGGGGGAATTAATGGAACTTGCGAATCCATCCGTTTTAGACATCAATCCTTAGTAGTGGAAGCCCTATTTGTTACACCACGTGATTTGGTATCAGTGGTCATGGAGGGATGTGTTGCAGGAATTGCTCTCTCCTGTTCAACAATGTTCTTGACGATGATCGGGTTTTAGATCAATGGTTTTTAACAAACCAATCATCTAACATTGATTCGATGACAGATAGTGATAATTGGAGGGGAGTTCGTCCAAGAGGGGAACGTCTTACGATGTAAAAATGACTGTTGTTATATGTAATATCAACGTTTAAATAAAATTAAATGTTTATGTGTGTGTGTGTGTGTGTGTGTGTGTGTGTGTGTGTGTATATATATATATATATATATATATATATATATATATAGAGAGAGAGAGAGAGAGAGAGAGAGAGAGAGAGAGAGAGAGAGAGACCGTGGATCCATTTTAAGTTTGAATTGATTAAGAATTGAGATGGATCAAATATCTTTAGGTGCATGCCTTTCCTCGAAATTTTCACCCAATATGATGATTGCATCTTGAGAGATTTGATCTCTCTCAGAGTTTGGTAGATTATATTCAGAGTTAAGATGGGTCTATTATGTTTCATGCCCTTATATGAGGATCTAGAAAAATCTTGAAGGGAAATGGAAACTTCAATTTTGAACCCTTCCACTAGCTACAATAAATTTATAATTACAATATTGAATGGTTAGATTTGTAGTATTGACCTGAAGATATTTGTTAGGAGTGAAAGTTTGCCTCCATACTATTAATTATAGGTGGTTTGATTTTATTTACATAAAAGTGACAAGTTAATTTATGTTTGTGAATAAGAACCAATGATGATTATTCCACTAATGGGTTGAAAAATGAATTATGAGACTTTCCCACTACTTAAAAATATCTTGTTAAATTAGAAAGTTTTAAATTTGAAATTAAGTATGATAAATCCATCACTAGAATACTATTTATTTGTAACATTTAAAATTAAATAGATAAATTCATTACACATTAATATACATGATTAGATTTGAAGCTTTTTAATGTAATACATACATCATATTATTTGATTAATTTAATTGAGTATGGGGGAGATGTTGTCACATAAATTTATATTAAAAAATAATAAAATAAGATTTACATTAATTTTTTTAAAATATCAATAACAAAAAAACTTTCAATGTCTACCATATTAACGTCCATCTTAAATAACATAAATTTATCTAACTTTTTATATAAAAAGAGATAAAATTGAAAGTAAAAAAAATATAATTTTGTTTATATCTACTTTATACTTTTGAGTATGAGGGAGATGTCTAATTTATTCACTACTTAATATGGAGTGGGAAAATGATATATAATTAATATCACTGACATTGCAACTTAGTATCAAGGAGATATGTAATTCCTTCCATGCACAACATAGAATTGACATGTGGTACAAATATGTTCAAATTTTTATCTATGTAAAAGTCATTTTTAAACCTACAAAACCCTTAAACACTTATTATGGTTAGTGAAGGATAAATTAGACCCATTTCAATCTTTTGGTGTTTACAATGTTCCTTGTTCCTGTGCTAAATCCTACATCGGTCAAATTGGTTGATCCTTCTGGGTCTGCCTAAAATAGGACATAGTAGATATCACCCAAAATCACATCTCTAAGTCAACCATTTCCAATAACTCATTTGAAACTCAACATCTTATTTGTTTCGATCAAGATAGGATCTTAAAATCTATTCCTTATCATAATCCTGTAATCATTTATGAAGCTCTCAAAATTGAAAATAACACAACAATTTCAATACATAATATGGTTATAGGCTAAGCTAGTCTTGGAAGCTTGTTATCCATCACCTATTCCAATAATTATTGTCTTTAGTATTCATTTTTTTTTTACCGCCTCTTTGTTTGAACCAAATTATATCTCTTTAATTTCAATTGTTAACCATTCTTCGATTTCCTTTTAAATTTTGTATTTATTATCTTTACGACTTCTACCCCCTTTTTCTTTATTGGTCTTAAAAATAAATAAATTAAATAAAAGTTTTAAATTAAATTAAAATTAAAATTTTTAATATTTTTTTAAGTTTGTTTATTTTATTTTTTGGATCTTTACCCTGCCTTATCATATATTTAATTTTTTTCTTCTCTTATAAGTCATGATTGGTTCCTTCCTTCCATTATTTTGATTTTGTTTTCTTTTTTCAAGAAATTTGATTGTATCATGAATTAAAAATTCACTATTATTCTCTAATTCATATTTTTAAATTAATTTAAATGATTTTTTTTGTTCTTTTTTCTAGTAAGCTAAATATTATCACCTCACATCAACCAAAAATCCATTACATAGTTCATACATTCACATCTATCGGACTTTATGGTAGATGTTATCTGTCAGGGTCCTATAATAATAGGGTTCATAAAATTTTGAATTGACTTTGATAAGCCTTCTAAATATGTACATACCTTGCTTTTTGCAAGTTTTTTTCCCATATTTTGAAAAAATGAAAAGTAATAAAAAACAAAAAAGAGGGTAAAAAGTCCTAAAAGAAAGATCAAAGGACTTAGAAAAATATATACCCCAAAAGAAAAAGAGATACAATAAGACCTGAAATTGAGCAAGTCCAAATTCCACTACTTTTACTTTTACTGTAAAGAATAATGATTATGTGTAGAGTGTCAATAAATGCCATAATCCATGTTCAGTTAAACAGTTTAATCTTAACTTTTCACGCTTTCAATTTCATGTTTTAGATAGAGAATAAAGATTTGTCAAACAATTTAAACTTGACAAATCAGAAGATAGGTAGAGAATAATGAGGAGCTCAACAGTTTAATCTGAGCTCTCAGATGAAATACGGAATATTTAGATAGTTTTATGCTTTGAAAGAATTTTTTTTAAGGTTGCAAGCCTAAATGCACCTGCAAAATGAAGAAAAAATGTTCGAAATACAAGATTGGGTAGGTAGAAAGTAGTGGAGAAATCATGTAAATATTACATCATAGGGAAACATTATTAATTTCCCCTCTCCTATGAGTACTTAATATTCTAAGCTATCAGTCAAACAGACTCAGAGCATTTCTCTGATTTTTGTTGGGACCGGACCCAAGGCTCTATGACTGGTTAGTTAAAAATATTGATTTCTTATGTTAAATCCTCATTTATCATCATTTACCCTTCATTCATACATTAAAACCCATTTTTCCTAAGTAAAAACACATTCTTACATAGTAAAAATGTAACCCTAGAATAATTAACTTTATCCCTTCATAAGCATTCATAAAAATCCACAAAATCACACTTATCCTAAGTATTATTGAAAGAAATATAAATATGAGAAATGCTTGATTTTATATGATACTTAGAGATAATATGTATTTTGTTTTACATTTCACTCCCCTCTCATATTAACTTTTAACATATTTTATTAAATCCCTAAGAAATACCCTTTCCTAGTTATTAATTTCATTATATCTAAATACCCCCAAAACCCACTATTATAAACTTTTGACCAAAGTATGTTATCCCATGTGCAAAAATGAAAAACCCAAGATATAAAGCCCTTTGGTCTAAAAGATTATCATTATTCAAATATCCCACCCTATATTTTTTAAACTATTGAAAAAGGTTGAAAACTGTATAAATACAATATATAAACCCGCCCACTTATGTTTTATTAAAATAATTTAACAAATGTTTTAAATAAAAACGATAAACCCACATATACCATCCTTAAAGCATATCATATATGTTTTATAGAAATTACCCTTTGGCCATATTTTAAAGCTTCAAACCTGTCATAAGCCCTGCCACATATTAAACACTTCCGCTTATAAAATTAAAGCCTGGTCCCACCTTTCCACTCCAAAGCAGCTCCCGAACAAATCATCATTGTTCGCATTAACATCTTAGATTTGACGGTCGACGTTTGATATCGCACAGATTAGATGCACAACTACTCCAATGCAAAAGCCACTCGAAATAGGCAGTTTCGCATTGACCCCTCCCCTCCACATGGCATTTTATGATTGGATCGCATGGGTTTTTATTAAAACCACTTACCACTAAAAAACCACGAGATTACCACCGGTTTTTGTCCATTCAATCTCTGAAACCGCTTCCTACCTGATCGTGACTCGCATTTAATGCTGATCAATGCAGATTCAAACATTTTAATAAAACCTTTGTTAAAACATTAATTCATTCATCCATCGCATTTAAACCATTTTTTTTTCCCTCTCGACTATGTAAAGTTGAAAAAATCCCCTGTTAGCCATTTTAATGCCCACAACTTTCCTAAATTCACCAAAGAAGCTTGTAAAAGACTATTGAGGAGCTATATCGCTCCAGTTCAACCACTGAAGCTATCAAATCACCCAGAAGATTGAAGAAACCCTGTTAAAACTGATACTTGTGTCAAAACAAGTATTCTTCTGAGATTCAAACTTGTAATTAAATTGAACGAACCTTTTAAAAGAAAGAGAAAGAATCCTAAAATTAAGAAATTGATTAAATATAATTGCCCAAAAGTCCCAGAAACAGGCCAAACTATGGAAAAAATTTCCCAGGAACCCTAGTTTTCTGCTACGCGGTATTTTCAATGAAACTAATCAATTATTCACAGTTATTGATCAGTTTCAAGCTCTAAAGACCATAAATCCTTTGTAGGTGCCATAGATCTTCTGAAAATCCTTTTTTTTAACAGAGTTTTAGCCCATTTTTCAGTCAAAAAACTCAGAAAACCCCTGTTTTCTATTTTAGACAAGTTTTTAGCCTCATAATTTCATTTGAGAGACCTAATTGAGCATAAAATCCAAAAATGTATTCTATTTTGTTGTATTTGCCTAATCAAGCCTCTATTATAGTAAAATTTCCTCTGAAATAGCTTAAACCTATAGAAGCCAAACAAAATACCTAGAAAATAGTGTAAACAAGTACGAGGGTTCTAAAACTCCTAAGCTTATCCCTTCCATGACTCCAAATACTACAATTGTAGTCAATCGATTACAACCCCCAGTTGTTTATATTGAGCATATTCCCCTAGTTGACATTGACTACAAAATAGTTGATTCTATAGTTGAATTCGATCTGTTGGATATCCACAACTGGTGTTTTGAAAAATCCTTAGATGATCATGAAGAATTTCACATTTGGGAATCCAATTTACCCAAATATGTAGTCCCCCTAACTCACCCTTGTCAAGAAGTTATAATATTATGTCACCAATACTATATTCCTGAACAAAGAGCTATTGTGAATGAAAATAAAAAGGCCCTATTTACCATCACTGCAGAGTTAATAAACCAAATGTTGCAGCTTCAACCAAACCCCCAAGCAGTCCCACTGTCTATTGAAGCCCTCACTAAGCTATACATTAACTTAGACTTTCCTAAAAGGTTTAAGATTTTCCAGACTTTCATGCCTCTGACTGTTGAAATTCATAAATTAAACCCTCCATATTCAACTGCCAAGTTCCCTGAAGTTTCAAGGCATGTAATCTCCATGCTTTCCTTCATAATTGGGTATTTCACTAATGAGCATACTGATGAGTCTATCCTGGGATTTTTGTCCACCTTTTCTCTAGGTCATCTGCCCTCAGATATATTTGACTATGTTGGTTTTATTTCTGATAGAATTCACTATCAATTGACTAATTTGTAGCTAGAATGAGTATTAATATATACCTCCTATCTATTCCACTTGTCCATATTCTTCCAATCATAAAGCTTTCCAATTTTACTTCAAAAGTTGGATATAGAAGGAAAACCTCTATCAGTTATCTTTTGGACATCTATACGTAGAAAAGAAGGCACACAATTCAATTATTTAGAGATTGCAGAGTTGTTTGTACATCCATTGATCACCATCTTGACAAAAACAGAGAAACCTAGAATCAGTGAGGAAATGAAGAGAATATTGCAGCTATTAGAGCAGAGCAAAGTGGGTGATTGGTATTTGTATGAGAAATTCACTGAAATCAGAGTTTTTGTTTCTAACTTGTTGCCTTACAAGTTACTAAAGAATCCATCAATAAGGATCTTTTCCTTAGAATACATTAGGCAGATCCTAAATTAAGATTCAATTAATTTCATGGCAGCCAAGAAAAGGACCCAATTTAAACACAAAAATCAAATTGGGCCTTTCACATGTAATCAAAGAGATGCAGAAAAGGAAGCAACAAGTCAACTACTGGGATATAAATTAGAAGAAATCTTCCCATGAAATTATGATCCACAAGGGATCTTAAGTAAACTAAGGGTAAAACGTAAATTGACACCCTTTATCCATGAGTCAAAGCCAGAAATAGAGAATTTTGCTAATCAAATTGAGTGGGTTGAAAATACTTTAACAGAGGTAGTTAACCAAAGGAATACTAGTCACCCTTTGAAAATTTCCAAACAGCCAGAGACATCCACTAAGAGAATCAGAGAAGAAGGAGCTTATATTGCAGATACTACAATAGAAACAAAGTTTAAAATCATTTACAACAAAATACCAAAACTGGATACAACAGCTAAAGGTAAAGTAACAATAGATGTTGAAGAAACAAAACCCTTGAATACCAACACTGCACAGGCAGAGACCAATGTAGCCAATGTAATCATCAGTGAGCCAAATTAGAATCAGGAGAAATTGAATAATGAAGATGCATAGCTAATGGAAAGGAAACAAATTATGGAGGCTTCTTCCTCACATTCAGCTGAGGGGAAGGATTTAGATATTAAGGAAAAATACAAGCAAATCAAATTGAAGAATGAGGAAATCAAAACTGAAATATATTCTCAGTTCTTAAAGGAAAAGCTAGGTAATCAAAATAGATTCTTATCAACATTTTATTATTCAACTAAAAAATTGATTATGTTAGTTTTACAACCCATAATACTAGTGCCAAAGACAGTGGTTGACTATAAAAAATTTGATATGGAAGTAGCGATAGATAAAATCCATGAATTGGATCAGATTGAGTTTCATAGGTAAACATTAGAGATTCTTTATTCCACAATCACAAAAAAAGCTATGAGTGCTCATAGACTTCAAAATAACATATCTAATATGCAAGACCAAATGAAGATGGATAAAGCTTCATTATATGCAAAATATCTAAGGATAAAGGCCTTAGAAGTTTTAGTATTACATGTAGGATATGATCCTACAAACATCAAAGCAGCAGAAGAATTGGTTAAAAAGAAAAATGAGGACATAGATGCCTTGAGGAAACAACTCAAGCTTCCTCAAGGTGAGCATCCTTAGAAAAATGAAGTTTTATAGGATCAAAAGGAAAAGGATGAAATGATGAGTTCGATACTTCAACTGACAACTCAAATTAAGGAAATGGAAGTACAAATGGACCAAATTGTCCAAGAAACAGAGACAGTTGAAGAACTAGTGATTCCCACGATCATCCCAGTCATCACAGTAGCAGTGCCTTCCACTTTAGGAGAAAATTTGGCACCCAAAGTGCCACTGGCCACTGCAGTACCAATGACTTCGTCAACAACTTCAGTAGCTAAATCCTGTACAATAGTGTTGCCACCTACAGATGAAAATAGTCAACTAGTAAAAGAAATGGAAGAAATGTCATTGAATACCAATGAAATCAACAGATTGACAAAGATAATTGAAAATCTTGAGAAAACAAACAAATCGACTTAGATAGATGCTAAAATACATGAGCGAAATGCCCACAGAATGAGTGAAGAGGTAAAGAAGTTCCAAAAAGAATTAACTCTCAAGGATCAAATATCATATATTAAAAATTACCTATGGAATAATGTAATTGAAGCCATCCATGATGTTTGGCCTTCAATTCAGGTGATTTTTGAGCAGATAGAGTTACTATTGGCAGCCTAAACAGAGATCCAAAAGACACAAGATGATCTAGCAGTTAAAATAGAACAGGCAGCAAGGTTAATAAATTTCTTCAACAGCAAGATTAGATAGGAACTTGAAGAACTAAAAATAAATGACAGGAAAGCTACTATCTTAGAAATTAGGAAAGTAACCACCAAAATAAATTTGATGAGGCAGATTGAAGAGAAATGTGAAGGAATGAACACTGTTATCACTAGATTCATGGTTAAATTCGCCAATTTAAGGCAAAAGGGATTCCCTGATATCATGGTTATCAATGATAAGTTAATGCCTCAGAATGATTATGACAAAAATATAAGAGAACATGCCAAGGAGTAGGTGAAAAAGCCAATAGGTTAAGGTATTCCCACAGGAAAAGTACTGTTAAAAAGTTTTGAAGATTTGTTTTATTTGCAGTATGAAATCAAGCACTTATTTGTAATCAAGCCCACATTTGCCAGATACACTGAGGATGATGAGAACTTTAGGGAACTAAAGAATATTAGAATTCCTAAAAATGAGGAGTGGCAGACATTGACTTATTTGTTATGAAGAAAAAAAGACAAACAAATGAAGAAGAAAAAATATGTTTGTTGATTTCACTGTCAAAACATATTTTTACAACATAAAGCAATTTTAATGAAGTTTAAAGAGTATCCGAAGTGAAAGAGTATCAATGAGAAAGAGTATCAGTGAAGGAAAGTTATATTCTGAAAATATCTAAAAAGTTAGCAAAGAGGACACATAAGTAGCCAATTACTTTTTATCTTAAAATAGTTTCTATTTATTTTGAGTAAAATAGGATAGCTTGCTGATTTGTTAAGAAAGATGTCACTATTATCGTTGTAGGATATTTAATTTTCCTATGTTAATTCCTAGAAGACATCTAGGATATTTTTTAAAACATTTTATTTAAATACTTCACTCTTTGAAATATTTTTTTTGTGTGGAATAAAATTGTTGGAGATTACTATAGATATTTTGTTGACTTGAAGGCTTTAGATTTCGATTTTGAGTAGAAGATTGGATCACCTTTTTGGCATCATACTTTAAGATCCCTGTGATAAGCTATCTGGAGTGAATTACTCTCTTAAAATTGTCATTTTTATCTTCTTTTGTTACATGCATACATTTTTTCTTTAATTCTAAGTCTGAATGTATACCTAGGAGTATTACTACAGGACATGTTAATAGCACCATGTTTTTTACTAGTTATCATTTCTTTGTTTTCTTCTGATTTCTAGTGTAGGGAACCCTTAATTTCTCCCTCTCCCATTTGACCTCTATCTTCTACTTCCCTTTTCCAGATTTAAGGATTCTTAAGTGCCCTTTATCCTGATCATACCATCTCAAAAACCAAATTTCCCAAGATATCCAAGGGTTATCTACCTTTCCCTGCAGATATTTGACCTTTTAGGCCCTGATTCAAGTTTTGTTAGCTTGAATTAGACTCCATACCCCAATGGACAAGTAGAGTTCCCTCTGTCTACCCTCCAAGTGAGATTTTCCCACCAATTCCAACAAAACAAAACCAAATCTGTACTTTAATAACTAGCCTAATATTCATAAATCAAAACAAAGTTAAACTTGAAAGAGAGAGCCCTCTCTGAACCCTAGGAAGGCTAGATCCTAGAGTTTGAAGTAGGTTTGTGGTTACCTCTAGTATTCTTTGACTAAAAACCGAAATCCCACAATTTAATAATTTACTGGAGTGATAAAATTACTAGCAACCATACTAGGGAAGTAACCAGTCCTCAGTCATAAAATTATTCTTAAAGGAATCATTTAATCCATCCTTTTACTTTAAAATTATTTTTATAGGTTGTGGGTATTGAAAATTTGTAATTCTTGCTTCTAGGAAAGTCTATTATACCAGGTCTAACCCGGATCCTAAGCCTGCTATTATAGGAGATGACGCAAACCGAATTGGTAAAAAGAAAAAACAAATAGAAAATTTAGAAGCTGAAATCTCATTAATAAGAGTCAATTCATTACCAAGTGAATTAGAAAGTCTACAAGATATTTATTTTGATCTAAAATTTGAGCATTCATTATTTAAAAGAAAATCTGAAAGTGATTTAAAAACTGTTGTTTTAGACCCTGCTTTTATTTCATTTTTGAATGAAAAATAGAAATCTATTGCAGGAAATTCTAAATCTAAGAAAGCTAAATATTAGACCAAATTTTAAGAAATTAATGTTACTATTCTAAAGAATATTGATGATGTTATTGAATTAGCTCATTTATTGACTTATGAAAACAGACCCAGTTTCTCAATTACACACCACAATAATTCCAGCTAGAGATTCATCTCTTTATGTTGTTACATCATTCATAAATTCTACCACCAACTCATCTATAGATCCATTTATCCCTAGGTTACCTCTACAACCTAGAGTTTTATTTCCACCAATCACTTCATCCACTATATCCATTAATTCACCCTTTTATTTCTTAAAAAACATCATCCTCATTTCCCAGCACTTCAAATACAATATATAGTTCATCCACTATCATTTCCAGCACATATCCAAGCAGTTCTACCTTACCTCCTAGTCAAGCTAAGCTTCAAGATATGGATGCTAGATATGTTTCCCTTGTCCTACCACAACAGATTCATGATATGTCACAAGACTATCAAAATAAAATACCACTGTTTGACGGAACTACCCAATATACTGCTCAGAAACATATTACTAAGATGATAGACTTTTTTGAAATTTATGAAATTGATGATTTAGATGTTCAAATGAGACTTTTTTCTCAAACTTTAACAGGAGTAGTTAAGAATTGGTTTAAAGATTTAGCTAATGGTATTGTAATTGATTTAGTTGTATTTTTTACTTTTTTTTTAAATAAATGGGAAAAGAAAAGGAACCCCCTCCAAATTTTGTCTGAATTTGATTCTTTGAAAAGAGCTCCAAATGAGTCAGTCCAAGATTACTACACCAGGTATAATAGTGTCTATAATTCTATCCCTACAAATCTGAAACCTACTCCTTATTCCATTCTGCTCAAATTCCCTGATGGATTTGATACAGATATGGCTTATCAATTAAGGGAAAGAGATGTAGACACCTTAGAAAAAATTCAAGCTGATGCAGTTGGTGTACAAGTGAACATTCTAGCTAGAAAATCTAGACTTAGAAATGAAAGAAGAGTGACAATTAAAGAAGAAAATGCTAATTTAGACACAAAAATGGATGTTATAGCTAAAAATTTAGAAAGAGTGATTGATAGAATAGATAATATGGAGAGAATATCTCAGTGGGATAGCCAACAATAGATCAGAAATCCCAATTTTAGAAAAAACATAAATTCTATAAAAGCAAAAGAAACATCCCCAGACCAAACAATTAGGCCACCATTCCAAGAGAACTATGCTGAAATTTCTCAAAATAATAATGATGATGAGGAGGATACTATTAATCTAATGGGAATTTATGACAACAATACTATTTTCCTTACTCAGGAAGGTCAGGAATTGTTTGAACTTCAACAGCTTAAATTAGATTCTAGTGAATCCTTTGATTACAAGCAAGGTTATGACTATGCAATAAATGAAATACATAGCCAGTATAACCTTAGAAACAATAAAAACAATGAGTCTTATACTAAAAAAAATTTCCCAAACTAAGAATCAGAAAATAGTAGAAGCCCCTAAAACAAAAGTTCTGCAAATTCTCCCAAGGAAAAATAAGCAAAACTTAAATTACTCCCAAAAACATTCTAGTCCTAAGAAAGCATCAGGCCCTAAAATTGTTGATATTACTGATGAAGTTTCTCAAACTAAAAAATATTCTCAAAAATATACTGTTGTTAAAGCTTCTAATTCTGTAAAAACAACAAATTTAGATCCCAAAAAACCTTCTACTGATCCTAAAACAGTGGACCCAAAACCTATTGCTTCAAAAACATCTTCTGAAAATTTTAAGTCAGAAAGAACATCTACTACTTCACAAAAAATCCCTGAAAAGAAATTTAGAAGTAGTAAAACATAGGAAACAAAAACCGAGAATCCTAAAACACTTGAAAATGAAAAATCAACTGTAGAAAAGCAATACAAACCAACACAAACTATAGTTACCAAAGAAGAACTGATTCAAATCAGTAAAGCTCAACCTGCATTCAACATACAATCAGAAATTGCAAAACTTAAAATACTAATTCCTTTAACTGAATTGGTAAAGAATGAATTGTATAAATCAACCATAACTAAAACATTAAATATGAATGATGGAGAAGACTCCATAAATCTAAATGATGATCAGCAAGAGTTGATTTTTGGCCTAGATGTAAATGGAAAACATGAAAATGGTGCAGTTCCTCCATTTTATATCAGTCTCACTATTCATGATCAAATTCTACATAATACAATGCTAGATTTAGGAGCTTCCTATAATCTAATTCCAAAAGCCATCATGGAAACTCTGAATCTAGAAATTACAAGGCCATACAAAGATTTGTTTTCTTTTGATTCCAGTAAAGTTAAATACTTAGGTTTAATCAAGGATTTGTGTGTAACACTAGTTCAATACCCTAGTAAGAGTATATTAATGGACATTGTAATAGCTGATATCCCACCAAAATATGGTATGCTACTTTCTCACTCATGGGGAGAAAAGTTGCAGGGATCTCTACAATTGGACATGTCTTATGCTACTATATCAATGTTTGGCCAGCCTAAAAAGTTATATAGGGAAACATTAATGAATTACGTAGTCAATAGTGCTAAAATATCTATAAAATACCCAATTTACTCTACATCAACTGACCTTGATTCTTTCATCCTTTGTAACTCTATAACAAATGAAATCCAAACTGAACTAGTAGATAAAAAGAGAGCACCAAACAATGATAAATTTTTTCATGAATCTCAATGGAATTTAGACTTTGATGGTTCAGTGAACAAGTTAGGAGTAGGAGCAGGAGTTTGGATAGCAAATATGGAGACCAATGATTTTGAAGGTCATGCTTTCAAGCTAAATTTCAAATG
>JAXQQM020073228.1:0-55000 GCA_034641835.2 Pinus albicaulis | reverse complement strand
AAAAATTACTTGAAGACAATAAAAAGACTTGGCAAAAGAAGTTAGTCTATTCCTTATGGGCAGATAGACTTACTACTAAGAAATCCATTGTAACTTCACCTTACCAACTAGTTTATGGAATGGATGTTGTTTTTCCTTCCTCCCTAGGGGTACCAGTGATGAAAATTATCTAAGAATTATAGGTTGAAATAAAAGACAACCAAAGAAGGATAAATCAAACTATTCACTTGCAACAAACAAGGGAAGAAGTTTATGTTAAATCTCAAGTCATTCAATATAAGATCAAGAAAATCTATGATAAAAAGACTAAAGAAGATGATTTTTACATAGGAGATAAAGTTTTAAAATAGGATTCTAGAAGAGAAGACAAAAGGAAAACATGGAAAAATTGATTTTCTATGGAAAGGGCCTTATGTAATTTATGGATATAAAAGGTAATAATGCTTTCTTTCTAAAAGAATTGGATGGAACAGATATGCAAGAAGGACCAGTTAATGGTAGAATGCTGAAGCACTACTACTCACTTGAGTTAACCAATAGTTAGTTTTTATTCACTTTGATCATTGCACATATACATTGCAAAGTCTAGATTAGATTGTATGTTTCCTTAGCAAAGTTGAAGCCCAAAGATAAGGCCCTAAGCTTTGAAAAGTGAATATCATAAATATGAATAAGTTACAGATATCAGAAGACATTTACAGGATCATCACAGTCAAAATTCAAAGGCTACTAGTCTCAGAGTTCTTGATATTTCACCATGAAATGTCATCCCCATGTGGAGCCACTGTTAGGGTCCTATAATAATAGGGTTCATAAAATTTTGAATTCAATTTGATAAATCTTGTAAATATGTACATACCTTGCTTTTTGCAAGTTGTTTTCCCATATTTTGAAAAAATGAAAAATAATAAAAAAACCAAAAAGAGAGTAAAAAGTCTTAAAATAAAGATCAAAGGACTTAGAAAAACTATATACCCCAAAATAAAAAGAGATAAAATAAGACTTTAAAGTAAGCAAGTCCAAATGCCACTACTTTTACTTTTACTACAAAGAATAGTGATTATGTGCAGTGTCAATAAATGCCATAATCCATGATCAGTTAAACAGTTTAATCTTAACTTTTCATGCTTTCAATTTCATGTTTTAGATAGAGAATAAAGATTTGTCAAACAGTTTAAACTTGAAAAATCAGTAGATAGGTAGAGAATAATGAGGATCTCAATATTTTAATCTGAGTGCTCAGATGAAAGGTAGATTTAGATAGTTTTATGCGTTGAAAGAAAATGTTTTAAGGTTGCAAGCCTAAATGCACCTGCAAAATGAAGAAAAAATGTTAGAAATACAAGATTGGGTAGGTAGAAAGCAATGGAGAAATCATGTAAATAATACATCAATGAGAAAAAATCATTAATTTCCCCTCCCCTATGAGTATTCAGTATTCTAAGCTATCATTCAAACATGCTTAGAAAATTTCTCTGAATTTTGTTGGGACTGGACCCAAGGCTCTATGACTGGTTAGTTAAAAATATTGAGTTCTTATGTTAAATCCTCAGTTATCATAATTTACCCTTCATTCATACATTAAAACCCCTTTTTCCTAAGTAAAAACACATTCTTACATATTAAAATTGTAACCCTAGAATAATTAACTCTATCCCTTCATAAGCATTCTTAAAAATCCACAAAATCACACTTATCCTAAGTATTATTGAAAGAAATATAAAGATGAGCAATGCTTGATTTTATATGATATTTAGAGATAATATGTATTTTGTTTTACATTTCACTCCCCTCTCATATTAAACTTTAACATATTTTATTAAATCTCTAAGTAATACCCTTTCCTAGTTATTAATTTCATTATATCTAAATACCCCCAAAACCCACTATTATAAACTTTTGACCAAAGTATATTATCCCATGTGCATAAATGAAAAACCCAAGATATAAAGCCCTTTGGTCTAAAAGATTATCGTTATTCAAATATCCTGCCTTATAGTTTTTAAACTATTGAAAAAGGTTGAAAACTATATAAATACAATATATAAACCCGCCCGCTTATGTTTTATCAAAAGCATTTAACAAATGTTTTAAATAAAAATGATAAACCCGCATATACCATCCTTAAAGCATATCATATATGTTTTATATAAATTACCCTTTGGCCATATTTTAAAGGTTTAAACCTGTCAGAAGCCCCCGCCACATATTAAACCCTTTCGCTTATAAAATTAAAGCCTGGTCCCACCTTTCTGCTCCAAAGCATCTCCCAAACAAATCCTCACCATTCACATTAACATCTCAGATCTGAGGGTCGACGTTTGATATTGCATAGATTAGATGCACGACCGCCCCAATGCAAAAGCAATGCAAAATAGGCAGTTTTGCATTGACCCCTCCCCTCCATGTGGCCTTTTATGATTGGATCGTGTGGGTTTTGATTAAAACAACTTACCACTAAAAACCCACACGATTACCACCGGTTTTTGTCCATTCAATCTCCGAAACCACTTCCTGCCTAATCGTGACTCACATTTAGCATTGATCAATGGAGATTCAAATTTTTTAATGAAACCTTGGTTAAAACGTTAATTCATTCATCCATCACGTTTAAACCATTTTTTTCCCCTCCCGACTGTGTAAAGCTGCAAAAATCCCCTGTTAGCCTTTTTAATGCCCAGAACTTCCTAAATTTACCAAAGAAGCCTGTAAAAGACTGTTGAGGAGCTATATCGCTCTAGTTCAACCACTGATGCTATCAAATCAACGAGAAGATTGAAGAAAACCTGTTAAAACCAATACCTGCGTCAAAGCAAGTATTCTTCTGAGATTCAAACATGTAATTAAATTGAATGAAACTTTTAAAAGAAATAGAAAGCATTCTAAAATCAATAATTTGATTAAATCTAATTTCCCAAAAGTCCTAGAAACAGGCCAAACTCTGGAAAATTTTTCCCAAGAATCCTAGTTGTCTACTGCGCGGTATTTTCAATGAAATTTATCAATTATTCACAGTTATTGATCAGTTTCAAGCTCTAAAGACCAAAAATCCTTTTCATGTGCCCTATATCTTCTGAAAATCCCCTTTTAACAGAGTTTTAGCCCATTTTTCAGTCAAAAAACTCAGAAAACCCCTGTTTTCAGTTTTAGACCAATTTTTAGCCTTAGAACTTCATTTGAGAGACCTAATTAAGAAAATAAAAATAAAAATGTATTCTATTTTGCTAAATTTTCCTAATCAAGCCTTTGTTATAGTAAAATTGCCTTTGCAAATATCTTAAATCTGCAGAAGCCAAACAAAATTCCTAAAAAATAGTGTAAACAAGTCTAAGGGTTCTAAAACTCCTAAGCCTACCCCTATCATGACTCCAAATACTGCAATTGTAGTCAATCCATTACAACCCCTAGTTGTTGATATTGAGCATTTTCCCCTAGCTGACATTGACTACAAAATAGTTTATCCTATAGTTGAATTCAATCTGTTGGATGTCCAGAACTGGTGTTTAGAAAAATCCTTAGATGATCATGAAGAAGTTCACATTTGGGAATCCAATTTACGCAAATATGTAGTCCCCCTAACTCAACCTTGTCAAGAAGTTATCAGATTATGTCACCAATACTATGTTCCTGAACAAAGAGCTATTGTGAATGCAAATAAAGAGGTCCTATTTACCATCACTGCAGAGTCAATAAACCAAATGTTGCAGCTTCAACCAAACCTCCAAGAAGTCCCATTTTCTATTGATGCCCTCACTAAGCTATACATTAACTTAGACTTTCCTAAAAGGTTTATGGTTTTCCAGACTTTCATGCCTCTGCATGTTGAAATTCCTAAATTACACCCTCCATTTTCAACTTCCAAGTTCCCTGGAGGTTCAAGGCATGTAATCTCCATGCTTTCCTTCATACTTGGGTATTTCACTGATGAGCATACTGATGAGTTTATCCTGGGATTTTTTTCCACCTTTTCTCCAGGTCAACTGCCCTCAGTTATATTTGACTATGCTGGTTTTATTGCTGATAGCATTCACTACCAATTGACTAATTTGCAGTTGGAAGGAGTATTCAGATATACCTCCTATCTATTCCACTTGTTTCTATTCTTCTAATCAGAAAGCTTTCCAATTTCACTTCAAAATTTGGATATAGAAGGAAAACCTCTATCATTTATCTTTTGGACATCTATACTCAGAAAAGAAGGCACACAATTCAGTTATTCAGAGTTTGCAGAGTTGTTTTTACATCCATTGATCACCATCTTGACAAAAACATAGCAGCCTAGAATCAGTGAGGAAATGAAGAGAATATTTCAGCTATTAGAGAAAAGCAAAGTGGGTGATTAGTATTTGTATGAGAAATTCATTCAAATCAGAGTTTTTGGTTCTAACTTGTTGCCTTACTAGTTACCAAAGAATCCATCAATGAGGATCTTTGCCTTAGAATACATTAGGCAGATCCTAAATTCAGATTCAATTAATTTCATGGCAGCCAAGAAAAAGACCTAATTTAAACTCAAAAATCAAATTGGGCCTTTCATATGTAATCAAAGAGATGCAGAAAAGGAAGTAGCAAGTCAACTACTAGAATATAAATTAAAAGAAAGCTTCCCATGGAATTATGATCCATAAGGGATCTTAAGTAAACTAAGGGTAAAATGTAAATCGACACCCTTTATCCATGAATCAAAGCCAGGAATAAAGAAGTTTTCTAATCAAATTGAGTGGGTTGAAAATAATTTAACAGAGGCAGTTAACCAAAGGAATACTAGTCACCCTTTGGAAATTGCCAAACAGCTAGAGACATCCACTAAGAGAATCAAAGAAGAAGGAGCTTATACTGTAGAGACTACAACAGAAACAAAGTTTAAAATCATTTACAACAAAAGGCCAAAACTAGATACAACAGCTAAAGGTAAAGTAACAATAGATGTTGAAGAAACACAACCCTTGAATACCAACACTGCACAGGCAGAGACCAATGTAGCCACTGTAATCATCAGTGAGCCAAATCAAAATCAAGAACAACTGAATAATGAAGATGCATACATAATGGAAAGGCAACAAAGTATGGAGGCTTCTTCCTCACATTCAGCTGAGGAGAAGAATTTATATATTAAGGAAAAATACAAGAAAATCAAATTGAAGGATGAGGAAATCAAAACTGAAATATATTCTCAGTTCTTAAAGAAAAATCCAGGTAATCAAAAAAGATTCTTATCAGCATTTGATTATTCAACTAAAAAATTGATTATGTTAGTTTTACAGCCCTCAATACCAGTGCCAAAGATAGTGGCTGACTATAAAAAAGTTGATATGGAAGTAGCCACAGATAAAATCCATGAATTGGATTAGATTGAGTTTCATAGGCAAACATCAAACACTATAAAATTTGGCTCCCCACCTCCACGGCCACGATCGGCGTACTGACATATAGTCATCGTAAGAGTGGCCGCTTGAAGCCGACAAAACCTGGTTATCCATTATGTCGCAATTCGGAGCAAAGCCTAAAGTGTCGCACCGACACTTTTGACATTTTCCTAAACAACCGTCGTCTCTCTCCCGACATTTTAGAAGCCATCTCTCTTCCTATGTCCTCCCAACCGTCTTCTACGTTTCTTCTCGGACATTTTGTAAATTGTCACAATTCTCCATGTATATGTGGTCCGACATTTTGAACATAGCTCTTCCAACACTTATGTAACGTCGCTAATCTGAAAAAAACGCAAAGATATTTAAAAAAGGAAACATCGCTCTTCCGACGTGTTCGTCATTGGTCTTCCGACGAACAGGTAAAAATATTTTAAAACAAAACATCGCTCTTGTGACGTGTATGGCGTCGAGCTTCCGACGAAAGAGTAAAAATAGTAAAAAAACAAAACGTCACACTTCCGACGTGTATGCCATCGGTCTTCCGACGTTTGGGTTAAAATATTTAAAAAAAAGTATCGTCGGTCTTCCGACGCAAGGCTAAAATATTAAAAATAAAATAAAGAAATCGTGTAACATATATAAACTTCATAGACCAGAGGGAATATTTAAGGGTGGGGTGCGGCTTAAGCCTAGCAATTGAAGCCTTATCCGCACTCTGTATGCGGTTCCCAAACTTAGTGAGAGTGGAGATAGTGTATTTTGGATGGATGTCAAAGCTAGGCAAGCAGTTGGATAATGAAGGGCTTATAATCCTGTCACAACATTGCCCTAACCTCACTGATCTCACTCTTAGCTTTTGCACATTTATTACAGATGGAGGTCTATCCGCTTCAGGTTTTGTAACGGTTTCAAGGCTCCTGAGGATAAATTCCACTCATGAATAATGGTGTTGTGGAATACTGTCTCCATGGTTGTAGGTTGGGATAATAGGTTGTACTCCAATTCAGCTGTGCCTCAATGTAAGCAGTGTAGAATGGCTGGAGTATCTAGGTCGGCTTGAGAGTTTGGAAGATCTGGCTATCAAAAATTGTCGGGCTATTAGAGAAGGTGATCTAGCAAAGTTGGGGGACGGTTGGAGGAACCTGAAAAGGCTTCAGTTCGAGGTTGATGCAAATTATAGGTACATGAAATTATATGGACGTTTAGTTGTCGAAAGATGGCAGAAACAATGGGTAGCATGTGAGGCTCTGGAAGATTTGAGTCTTGTTAATTGCCTCATCAGCCCGGGTAGAGGACTTGCTTGTGTGCTTAGGAAATGTCAAGCTTTGCAAAATCTTCATCTTGATATGTGTGTTGGGGTAAGAGATAATGATTTGATAAGCCTTTCCCAGCAATGCCCCAAGCTGAAAACCTTGTTATTACGAGTTCCTTCAGATTTTTATGTTCCTATCCTAATGAGAAATCCACTGCGGTTTACAGATGAGAGCTTGAAATTCATTGCTCAAAATTGCTCTGAATTGGAATCAGTTTCAATATCATACTCTGATGGAGACTTCCCTTCCTCATCTGCCTTCAGTCTTGCTGGCATAATTTAATTAATTGAAGCATGCCCTATCCAGGTTTTACTTCTTGACCATGTTTATTCATTCAATGACAGTGGCATGGAGGGTCTCTGTGCAGCTCACTCTCTAGAGATCCTTGAACTTATACAATGCCAGGAGGTCACTAATGAAGGGCTGCAACTGGTGAAGCACTTTCCATGCTTGAGTGTCATGCGAATTTGTAGGTGCTTGGGTTTGACTGATATTGGACTCAAGCCTCTAGTAGGTTCTCATAAATTACAAAAGTTAAAGGTGGAAGATTGCCCTCAAATCTCAAAGAAAGGCACTCAAGGTGCTGCAAAGGTTGTCTCCTACAAGCAAGATCTCTCATGGATTTACTGATGGATGGTTGACTTTCATTTTCTGAATCGTAGAATGGTCCATCCATGGATATCATTTGAAGTAATCAATGCTTATTAACAGACATTTTATCAATTAGAAGGACAAATTTTATGAAAGCAGGATAATTCTAGGTGTAGTGCTATATGTATTACGAACAAATCCTTTGTCTCAAATTTTCTTCATGACAGAATATGTTTAGAGTGGCATTTCACATAGATGTACAATGTACATGCAAGGCTGTCTGGTGGTTAGCTCTTATCCATATGCTGTACCGTTTGAGCGTTTCAGGAGAAAAACCTTCCTTGACTTGTATATTTTCTATGTTTGATTTCAGGTTCATAATGTAAATACCCTTCCCGTTGAAAAAAAAAAGTGAATATTTGGAGGATGGATGCGGAGAGCTCTGGATGCAGAGGTGTTTGATTATTGGCACCCGCTCTGATTTGTTTACTCTGGTTACTATCTTCATATGAAATTACACAGTTACGCTGTGAATAATAACTCAGATGCCAAAGCGATTCCAACCCATCGTGTCACAGGAACGAGTGCAAACTTTCCATATTATATTAGTCACTGTAATGGTGCCAACCAAATACAACGAGAATTAAATTCCTCGTGTCTCCATAAAGGCATACAAATGATTGGGTGTGCATACCAAACCCACAGAGCACCAGCTATGTGAATCATCATACAAGAGAGCGAGCATTGTATAAATTCAATGTTCCATGCTGTAATGATCGGATTATAGTTAGTCTTGGAATGCATTACTGAGAGTGATATAACGTGTCATCCTACTGAGATCACTGAGCCATTGCTATCTATTATCTAACTGTGATTTACTGTGTGAAGTTATCATATACAAATTATTATCATCATGCAAATGCGAGCCACCAAAATTTACAGCATGCCACTGTTATATAGGATGAAGATCCAAAAGCACATCGAGCCTTTGCAATGTCATCAAATAATGCAACAGATATTGAAATTGTATACAAATTTATCACCCTATAGTGAGAGTCATCTAAGCGATCCTCACGTGAGCTAAATAGTAGAGTTAGCTTTTGTTGAACCACACAGAGGTATGTTCGATCCCTAAGGCATCACATAAATTAGGATCCAAGGTTTGTATAAGCCACAATCCATACAAAACATGTTCATCGAGCCTTTGATTACAGTGGGCCCAAAACTCACCCTCCAAAGAATAACTAGAACCTTTTATGCTGCTGCAACTTTTGTATCTTGAGACATCACTGCCCATTTTTACTGCCCCTCCAATACAAAGAAGCATATTGAGAGCACCATGAGAGCAGGAAGCACGAAATGTTCAAATGACCCTTCTATGTTGGTTCAAATTTACCACTATATACTCGAGTTGTTACCATGCAATGGAAACACACAATGTGGTAGTAAACAGCCCAGGATGCAGCTGGATCGAGGTCAAGAACAGAGTCCATTCATTTGTTCTTGTAGACAGATCACACAAACAATCAAAGCAGATATATTCAATGGTGGATTTATTGGCTGGGAAGATGGAAGATTCAGGGGATATGCCAAATCTAGTAAACAACACATACTGAAGCTAAACCCTAAACACTAATGCATACGACTAGAGAAATATGTTAACAGTCTAACTCGTGAAACCCTAAACACTAGAGCAAATAGAACATGGGTCTTTAAAAATTTAATCGATTTGCTTTGATTCGAGATATAATCAATAGATTTCAACAGAAAAGAAAGAATATGTAAATTATCGTATCGACATGTTGAAAAATAGAACTAAAATACAAAAGCAACTGCAAATAAAGTGCGAAATTCGCAGATTGACCTGTGATGGAGCCGATCACAGTTGGAATTCCTTCCGACTTGTGGAGCGAGCAGACCTGCAACAGGCACACAGGATCAATTTCTTTACTTACCGCATCTTTCCTCCAAACCTGGGATAGTATGGCCGCATCCTTCCTCCAAACCTGCAATAGTATGGCTGCATCCTTCCTTAAAACCGGCGATAGTATGGCCGCATCCTCCCTCCTTCCCTGGAAAAACCATGCAACCGGAGGAAAATGAAAGAGGGAAATTAAAAATATCAACCGGAGGGAAATGAAAGAGGGAAATTAAAACTTTTGATATTTGAAATTTTTTGACATTTTGAAATGAAATACGTGTGTTTTTTAAGGCCACTCAAATTCCATTAAATAAAATGTGTGAGACTTTTCTTGGGGTTAATAAGGGGTTTGGGTAAATAAGTGGTATTTTTTATTATAAATAATTATTAATGAGATTAGATCTAAGACATTTATTTAAATTATTAATTATATAAAATTGTTGAATTTTTATTTCATAAACTAGGGATTTTGGTTAATTTTTTAATCTAATTATGTGATATTAAAGATGAATTATGGTAACTTAAAAATAAGTTTTATGTGGTTAAAAGGGAAGTAGTAATGTTATGGTATGAATGATTATTTTCAATGAAATTTTTGGTTTAGTAAGGATAACTCATCTATGGACATTTTCCATGATTTTTAAGATGAAGTCAATATAGGAAAGGTGATACTTAAAGGGCTCCCACATGCTTTAGAAATTTTATATCTATTGGTTTATAAACATTAGAGGTGGAAAAATATCCTAAGCTCTAGAGATAAGTTTGTTCCAACTTAGCTATATCTTGAACAACAAATTGTTGTTGACGTCAAGGATATGATAGAAATTTGGTGGGTTGTAGGGTAGTCTTTTCATGAAATAAATGTAATGTAGTTACTAGGTAGGTAGGGGGAACCATTTTGGTGGAACTTGGCCATAAATGGGACATCTATCCATGCATAGTTTTTTAAGAACAAATACACCTAGTGGATTATCATTGTATGGGAATCACTTTAGGATCTAGGCTACTATGCACACACTAACTAAAGGGATATTAGTGAAACCCACAAAAGTATTATAGGTGCTTTTATATAAATAGGTGTTCTTGTGTTCTCATTGGTTAGTTATGGGCAAATGACAATAAAGTAAGAGAATTTATAGGTGCTTTTATAGAAATAGGTGTTCTTGTGCTCTCATTGGTTAGGTATGGGCAAATGACAATAAAGTAAGAGAAGGATTTGACTACTGGACAATTAGAGGAATGATTCCACACAAAACCAAGCGTGGTGCTACAACACTTTCTAGGCTAAGGGATTTTTGAAGGGGTTCCCCCACCATATGACTGGAAGAAGGGAATGGTCATTCCAGATGCTCTGAAAGTGTTGAGGCTTCAGCCAGGTCACAAGTATTGTCTACTAGGAAGGCTTTCCAAAGAAGTTGGCTGGCATCACTATGACACAATTATGGAATTAGAAGGGAAGAGAAAGGCAAAGGCTCATGTATCATATGAGAGAAGGAAGAAATTGGCAAAATTGAGATCAAAATCAGTGGAGTTAGTCGAAAAGCAGCGTACCCCAAAGATGGATAAGATAAAACTTGACAACATATTGGTCAATTTCCTTGACCCTTTATTGGTTATTCAGAAGGATTAACCCCAAAGATGGAGCTCTTAGCTTCAGTAAAGTATTAGATAAGATGCATGTTGTGCTCAATGAAGCAATCAATTTTGAAACGACCACCCTCAAACGAAACGACCCGACTCGACCCAAATGTGTTTGGGCGGGCGACCTCACATGGCACGCCAGACCGAACAAAGGCACAAGGGAGAAAAAAGAAAACAGGCCGCACGAACTTGCACAAGGCACCCATGCAGTCAAAACTTATAAAATTTGATACGATCATCCCCAATCGAAACGACCTGACCCGAATGCGTTTGGGCAGGCGCCCTCAACCAAAACGACCTGACCCGAACACGTTTAGGCGGGCGCCCTCAACCGAAATGACCCTACTCGAATGCGCTCGGCCCGAACGCGCCCAGCTCAAACGTGCTCGGTTGGGTGACCTCACACGGTGAGACATGATGAATGATGCCACAGGGGAGAAAATGGAAAACGGGCCGCCCGAACGTGCACAAGGAACTCGGGCAGTCACAACTTAGCAAAACTAATACGGGCACCCTCGAACGAAACGACCTGACCCAAACGTGCCCGGTCGGGCAACCTCACACGGCGCAACATGGCGTGCCTGAACGAACAATGCCACAAGGAAGAAAATTACAAATGGGCCGCTTGAATGTGCACAAGGCACTCGAGCGGTCACAACTTAGCAAAACTAATATGGTCGCCCTCGAACAAAACAACCCGACTCGAACGCGCTTGGTCGAGCGCCCTCACATGGTGAGACACGACGTGCCCGACCAAATGATGCCACAGGGGAACAAACGGCAAACGAGCTGCCTGAACGTGCACAAGGCACCGAGGCGGTCGCAACATAGCAAAATTGATACGGGTGCCCTCGAACTAAACGACCCGACCTGAACGCCCTCGGTCGGGCGACCTCGCACGACGCGAGACGGCGCGCCCGACCGAACGATGCCACAAGGGAGAAAATGAAAAACAGGCCGCTCGAATGTGCACAAGGCACCTGGGTAGTCACAACTTAGTAAAACTGATACGAGCGCCATTGAATGAAATGGCTCGACCGAACGAAGGCACAAGGGGGAAAATGGAAAACGGGTCGCATGATCGTGCACAAGGCACCCGTGCGGTCACAACTTAGCAATTTTGATACGGCTGCCCTTAAACGAAATGACCTGACCTGAACGCGTTTGGGCGGGCGCCCTCACACGGCTCGACACGACATGCACGACTGAACGAAGGCACAAGAGAGTAACAGGCAAACGGGCCACACAAACGTGCACAGGGCACTCGTGCGGTCACAACTTAGCATATTTGATATGAGTACTGCCCTCAACCGAAACGACCAGACCCAAATGCGTTGGGGCCGGCGGGCACCCTCAATCAAGACAACCCGACCCGAACGCATTTGGCAGGCACCCTCAACCGAAACGACCCGACCCGAACGGCTTTGGGTGGGCGCACTCAAACGAAACGAGAAACGGGCCGCACGAACGTGCACAAGGCACCCATGCTGTCACAACTTAGCAAATGGGTTAGGGTAGGGGGTTAAATGGGCTAGGGTTTTAGGGGGTTAAATGGGTTAGGGTTGGGAAATAGGGTTTAAGGGGTTATGGGTTAAGGGTTTAGAGGTTTAGGGTTTAGGGGGTTAAATGGGTTAGGGGTTAAGGGTTTAAGGGTTAGTGGTTAAGGGTTTAGAGGTTTAGGGTTTAGGGGTTAAATGGGTTAGGGGTTTAGAGGTTTATGGTTTAGGGGGTTAAATGGGTTAGGGCTTGGGAATTAGGGTTTAATGGGTTAGGGGTTAAGGGGTTATAGGTTTAGGGTTTAGGGGGTTAAATGGGTTAGGGGTTTAGGCGGTTAGGGGATTTAGCAGTTAAGGATTTTAGGGGTTAGAAGTTAGGGGCTAATGGGGTTAGGTTTTAGGGGGTTAGATGGGTTAGGGGTTGATAATTAGGGTTTAAGGGGTTAGGGTTAAGGTTTTAATGGTTTATGGTTTAAGGGGTTAGGGGTTAAGGGTTAATAGGTTTAGGGTTTAGGGGGTTAAATGGGTTAGTGGTTTAGGGGGTTAGGGGATTTAGCAGTTAAGGATTTTAGGGGTTAGAAGTTAGGGGCTAATGGGGTTAGGTTTTAGGGGGTTAGATGGGTTAGGGGTCAGGAATTAGGGTTTAAGGGGTTAGGGTTAAGGGCGGTTTAATGGTTTAGGGTTTAAGGGTTTATAGGTTTAGGGTTTAGGGTTTAGGGGGTTAAATGGGTTAGGGGTTTACTAGGTGTTTAGGGGGTTAAATGGGTTAGGGGTTAAGGGTTGAGGGTTAAGGGTTTAGAGGTTTATGGTTTAGGGGTTAGATGGGTTAGGGGTTTAGAGGTTTAGGGGTTAAATGGGTTAGGGGTTGGGAATTAGTGTTTATGGGGTTAGGGGTTAAGATGATAGTTTCATTGGTCTCTGTTTGTGCACATTAGTTGCTTATTATTTGCGTCTCATTGTAACAATTTTGTAAGTATTGTTACTTGTTGCCATGTCTTCTTTATTTATTAATTTATAGTATTTGTTAGCCATTGATTTACATTTATTGATGAAAATGTCTATTGCAATCAAACCAAATGTATGTTCAATCTCCAGTTTCAAACTCAGCCACAGTGTTGGCACACAATTTAAGTCTGGAGAATGGCCATCTGATGAAGTCTTAATAACCAGACTACATCTCATGACTACTCCAGAAAATCTTAAGTTCGAGTGTCCCACATTTATGAGAAATTTGGCTCTAATTATACTCTTGCTCCACCTGACTGTGTCCTGGAAATACCCTTGTTTATTGCAAAAACATCCTAATGTTGTCGACCTTGTCCCTTAACAGACCAAGGAAACATATGTGACCGAGAGGAATGGAAAGCACTACAAAGTTGAAGAGAGTACAAAAGACTAAGATGGTTTAAAGGATAAGCTTGAAGAATCTAGCAGTGTTGAAACAACTAAAAGTTGTCCCAAACAAATAGTTGATAATGCGAAACCTTCTTCTGTACTAGTCAAGCAAGACTACATTCATGTGAGAGCAAGAAGAGGCCAAGCGACTGATAGGCATAGCCTGGAAGATAGGGTATGGTTCCCTCTTTTTGATGAAATATTTGATCTACATTTTGTCTATTGAAGATTAACCATTTTAACCTTGCCAACAAGGCGAAAAAGGGGAGTCACAAGGGAGAGATGGAGATAAACTAAAGGAGAGGGGAGAGAAGGAATGGAGAGAGAGAGAGAGGGAGATGAGTGAGAGAGGTAGATCAGAAGGGTAAGAGAGGGAGATAGTGACACAAATATGGAAGGGGGGCAGAAAGAAGGATAGAGGGAGGGATATAGTGAGAGGATTGGAGGGTAGAGAGAGAGAGAGAGAGAGAGAGAGAGAGAGAGAGAGAGATTGGGGGAGAGAGAGGGAGGCCTAAACGTGTTTCCTTGGGCGGCCTCATGACACGACACACCTGAATAGACGTGCACAAGGCACCCAAACGTGCACAAGGCACCCGTGCGGTCACAACTTAGCAAAAATGATACGGGCGCCCTCGAACGAAATGGCCTGACCCGAATGCGCCTGGTCGGGCGACCTCACACAGCGTGACTCGACGCGCCCGACCGAACGATGCCACAAGGGATAAAATCACAAACGGGCCACCCGAACATGCACAAGGCACCGGGTAGTCACAAATTAGAAAAACTGATATGGGCGCCCTCGAATGAAACGGCCCGATCCGACCCAAACGCGCCCGGTCAAGCGACCTCACACGATGCAACCGACCGAACGATGCCATAAGGGAGAAAACGGAAAAAGGGCTGCCCGAACGTGCACAAGAGACTCGAGCAGTCACAACTTAGCAAAACTAATATGGGCGCCCTCGAACGAAACGAACCAACCTGAATGCGCCCGGTTGGGCGACCTCACACGTCGCGACACGGCGTGCCCGAACGAGTGATGCCACAAGGGATAAAACGGCAAACATGCCACCCGAACATGCACAAGACACCCGAGTGGTCACAACTTAGCAAAACTGATACGAGCGCCCTCGAATGAAATGGCCCAACCTAACCCAAACGCGCCCAGTCGGGCGACCTCACACGGTGCGACACGACGCGCCCGAACGAACGATGCCACAAGGGAGCAAACAAAAAACGGGCCACCCGAACGTGCATAAGGCACCCGGGTGGTCACAACTTAGCAAAACTGATATGGGCGCCCTTGAACGAAACGACCCGAACCGACCCGAATGTGCCCGGTCGGGCGACCTCACGCTGTGCGACACGACCTGCCTGACCAAACGATGCCACAAGGGAGAAAACGACAAACGGGCCGCCTGAACATGCACAAGGCACCCGGCCGGTCACAACTTAGCAAAACTGATACGGGCACCCTCGAATGAAACGATCTGACCCGATCCGAACGCGCCCAGTTGGGCGACCTCACATGGCGCGACATGACGCGCCTGAACGAACGATGCCACAAGGGAGAAAATGGAAAACGAGCCACCCGAACGTGCACAAGGCACCCGGGCAGTCAAAACTTAGCAAAACTGATATGGGCGCCCTCGAACAAAACTGCGCAACTCGAATGCGCCCGGTTGGGCGACCTCACACGGTGCGACACGACGCGCCCGAAAGAACGATGCCACAAGGGAGAAAATGAAAAATAGGCCACCCGAACATGCATAAGACACCCGGGCAGTCACAACTTAGCAAAAATGATACGGGCGCCCTCGAACGAAATGGCCCTACCCGACCCGAATGCGCCTGGTCGGGCTACCTCACACAGCGCGACACGACGCGCCTAAACGAATGATGCCACAAGGGATAAAATAGAAAATGGGCCACCCGAACGTGCACAAGGCACCCGGGCAATCACAACTTAGCAAAACTGATACGGGCGCCCTCGAACGAAACGACCTGACCCAACCTGAACGCGCCCAGTCGGGCAACCTCACACGCCGTGACACAGCGCGCCTGACCGAATGATGCCACAAGGGAGCAAATGACAAACAGGCCACCCAAACGTGCACAAGGAACCCGGGCGGTCACAACTTAGCAAAATTGATACGGGCGCCCTTGAATGAAACGACCCGACCTGAACGTGCCCGGTCGGGCAACCTCACACGGCGCAACACGACACGCTTGAACGAACGATGCCATAAGGGAGAAAATAGAAAACGGGCCACCCAAACGTGCACAAGGCACCTGGGTGGTCAAAAATTAGCAAAACTGTTACGGGCACCCTCGAATGAAACGGCCTGACCCGACCCGAATGCGCCTGGTCGGGTGACCTCACACGACGTGACATGAAGCGCCCGATTGAATGATGCCACAAGGGAGAAAACGGTAAACAGGCCGCCCGAACGTGTACAAGGCACCCGGATGGTCACAACTTAGTAAAACTGATAGGGCACCCTCGAACGAAATGACTCGACCCGACCCGAATGCGCCTGGTCGGGCGACCTCACACGGCGCGACACGACGTGCCCGAACAAACGATGCCACAAGGGAACAAACGACAAATGGGCCACCTGAACATGCACAAGGCACCCGGGTGGTTACAACTTAGCAAAACTGATAAGGGCGCCCTCGAACGAAATGACCCGACTTGAACGCGTCTGGTCGGGCAACCTCACACGGCGCGACACGGCGCGCCCGAATGAACGATGCCACAAGGGATAAAACAACAAACAAGTCACCCAAACGTGCACAAGACACCCGGGCGGTCAGAACTTAGCAAAACTAATACGGGCGACCTCGAACGAAACGACCCGACCCGACTTGAACGTGCACAGTCGGGCGACCTCACATGGCACGACACGACGCGCCCGAACGAACGATGCCACAAGGGAGAAAATGGAAAACGGGCCACCCAAATGTGCACAAGGAACCCGGGCGGTCACAACTTAGCAAAACTGATACGGGTGCCCTCGAATGAAACGACCCAACCCGACTCGAACGCGCCCGGTCGGGCGACCTCACATGGCGCGACACGACGCACCCGATCGAACGATGCCACAAGGGAGCAAACGGAAAACGGGCCACCTGAACGTGCACAAGGCACCCAGGCGATCACAACTTAGCAAAACTGATACGAGCGCCATCGAACGAAATGGCCCGACTCGACCCCAACGTGCCCGGTCAGGCGACCTCACACGACGCGACACGACACGTCCGAACGAATGATGCCACAAGGGAGAAAGCAACAAACGGGCCACCAGAACGTGCATAAGGCACCCGGGTGGTCACAACTTAGCAAGACTGATATGGGCGCCCTCGAACGAAATGGCCCGACCCGACCCGAATGCACTCGGTCGCGCCACCTCACTCGACGCGACACGACGCACTCGACTGAATGATGCCACAAGGGATAAAATGGAAAACAGGCCGCCCAAACATGAACAAGGCACTTGGGCGGTCAAAACTTAGCAAAACTAATATGGGCACCCTCGAACGAAATGGCTTGACACGACCCGAATGTGCCCAATCGGGCGACCTCACATGGTGCAATACGACGCACCCAAAAGAACGATGCCATAAGGGAGGAAACGGAAAATGGGCCACTCGAACGTGCATAAGGCACTCGACAGTCACAACTTAGCAAAACTGATACAGGCGCCCTCGAATGAAACGGCCCGACCCGAAGCCGCCCAGTCGGCGACCTCACACGGCGCGACATGACGCGCCCGACCAAATCATGCCACAAGGGAGAAAATGGAAAATGGGTTGCCCAAACGTGCACAAGGCACCCGAGTGGTCACAACTTAGCAAAACTGATACGGGTGCCGTCGAACGAAACGACCTGACCCCACCCGAACGCGCCTGGTTGGGCGACCTCACACAGAGCGACACGATGCACCCGAATAAACTATGCCACAAGGGAGAAAACGGCAAACCAGCCGCTCGAACGTGCACAAGGCACTCAAGCGGTCACAACTTAACAAAACTGATACGGGCGGCCTCGAACGAAATAGCCTGACCCGAACGCGCCCAGTCGGACGACCTCACACGGCGTGACACTGTGCGCCCGACTGAACGATGTCACAAGGGAGCAAATGGAAAATGGGCTGATCGAACATGCACAAGGCACCCGGGCGGTCACAACTAAGAAAAACTGATATGGGCACCCTCAAATGAAACGACCCAACCCGAACGTGCCCGGTTGGGCGACCTGATCACAAGGTGCGACACGGCGCGCCCGTTCGAACCATTCCACATGGGAGCAAACGGAAAACGGACTGCCCGAACGTGCACAATGCACTCGGGTGGTCACAACTTAGCAAAACTGATACGGGCACCATCGAACGAAATGGGCCGACCTGAACGCGCCCGGTCGGGCGACCTCACATGGAGCGACACGACGCGCCCGACCGAATGATGCCACATGGGAGAAATCGACAAACAGGCCACCCGAATGTGCACAAGGCACTCGGGCACTCAGAACTTAGCAAAATTGATACGGGCGCCCTCGAATGAAATGGCCCAACTCGACCCAAACGCGCCTGGTCGGGTGACCTCACACGGCGCGACACGACCCACCCAATCTAACGATGCCACAAGGGAGCAAACGACAAACGGGCCACGCGAACGTGCACAAGGCACCTGGGCGGTCACAACTTAGCAAAACTGTTACGGGCGCCCTCGAACGAAACAACCCGACCTGAATGCGCCCGGTCGGGTGACCTCACATGGCGCGCCCGACCTAACGATGCCACATGGGAGAAAACGGAAAACGGGTCGCTCGAACGTGCACAAGGCACCCAGGCAGTCACAACTTAGCAAAACTAATACGGGCACCCTCGAACGAAATGGCCCGACCAGAACGCGCCCGGTCGGGCAACCTGATCACAAGGCGTGACTTGAAATTTTTGTGTCTTTCATAGAAAAATATGCAGGTTGATATTTCAAGTTGATTCTCATCGTGTTAATATCTGAAATAAGTATCTTTCATATAAATATATGGTTAATAAATCAGTCAATTTATCAATGTTACAAAACAACGTCAATAATAATATATTTGGATCAATTTTATAAACATACGAAATATCTACAAAACTAAGATTCTTCTTAATATCCTTTTCATATTTCATTCGTTATAACAAAAAAAAAATTTATGAAGCTTATGATATACTATCAACACGAACACATAAAGTTGAAGTTAATGATCGGTTGAGGTGAAATAAAATTACACTTTTTATTTCGATTGGGAGAAATCGTCGGACAAGCGACGTTTCTTATATAAACATCGGTCTTGCGGCGCTTGGGAGCAACCATCGGAAAAGTGACATTGCTCATATAACCGTTGGTCTTGCGACGTTTGGCATCACAATGTCGCAAGACCGACGGTTATATGAGCAACGTCACGTTTCCGACGGTTGCTCACAAGCGTCGCAAGACCGACGAATGTGTAGGAAACGTCACAATTCCGACGTTTCATCCCGTAAACATTGTAAGACTGATGAAGTATTTAAAACTTCGCAATTCTGACGACAAACATAAACGTCGCAAAAGAAATGATATCTCTAAATGTCGGTATAACGACGGTTTGTGGTGGGATTTGAAAATTTGATAGAAATTGGGGAAATTTCTGACATTACGACAAAAGTGTCGGAAATAAAGTGTCAGAATTTCCGCCAAATGTACTAGTGATCTTAGCCAACACATAAAAATCATAACATACCAATAACCTCATAATCACATAAACTCCATGCAATGATCTCATGCATGAAAACCTTAACCATGACAATGCATGCATAACAACATGCATACAACCACCAATACAAAATGAGAGATTAGTGATAACGCGACTAAAACAGTTAGTCACCACTATTATTTTAAGTGAATTACTACTAAATTTGAGCAATTTTAAGCGACCCAAATAGAAACAACTAACTTAAACGACCATTTTAGTCTAGGTATAAAATATATGACTAGATAATAAGTGATCCAACTAAAAGCGACTAACTTAAATGACTAATTTAGTCCAAGGCTAAAATATATGACTAGATAATAAGTGACAATTAAAATGATTAATGTAAACAACTACTACAGTACAAGAATAAACATATGACCAACTAACAAGCACAACAAGTATATGAATTAGTCATTTATGCTAGGCATTTTTAATTATGTCACTTTGGAAATGGAAAATTGCAATTTGATACTGAAATGTTACATTTCACTAAATTTTAGCACTGCAGTCTATGAATCAATTTGCAGTGTTCAAATTTAGAGACAAAGGGGTCTCTAAATCCATCTACAATGTAAAATTTAGAATCCGTTTGCAATGTTAAAATTTAGGTAGATGAATTCAATAACCCCCTTAAAGGGGTCTATGAATCCATCTATAATGCTAAAATCATAACAATTTTATAAAATATAGAGTATAATTTTGCAATATATAATAGTTTTATACTCCCTTTGGAAAGAGCGAGAAGAAGAGAGTTTGAAATTGATATAAAAGGGTTTTAAGGGTTAATAGGAATTTGTTCCTAACATATTAGAGAGACGACACACTATTTGTTATGGGTTTTTTGTAGCATTGTTACATACCATGGTTGATTATTGTACTAGATTCAGAGAGAATGATTTTATTAATTTGAATTCAAAGTATGTTGATTTAAACATGGTCAATTGATATAAATCTAGAAGTTTACTCTAAAGCCATATTATTCTATAGATACATGCATTACAAAAAAGTTCATGAATTCTAATAATGCATTTGGGAAAACTCCTAGATCTAAAAATCTCAGGATTCCTACTACAACCAACTGAATCTACTTCACCTACTTTGTAAATTACATTACATAGTAATTTCAGATTTCTTCATGAAATATTGTATTGAATTACTAAAGAAATCTAAACTTAATTAAATATGATTATGAAATAAGGAAACTAAGCAAAGAACAATACACACATAGGACACCTTTATTTTACACAAAAGTCTCTGGAAAAACCTATTGCGGGAAAACCAATGCAACAGATTTGAGGGTTTGTTATTATTAAGCAACAGTTTCTGAATACAATCTCTGGATGCCTAGTTGGCTATCCAGTACAAGGAAATCACAATAGATAAGAATATAGTGTGTTTTACCTCACACTACAAGTCCCGACTAATTCGGTAGCTGAATTGACGAAACCCCCACACCCTCTGCGCTGCCTCTGTGCAGTAGCTGCATAGGCATGCATGGGGACCTCTATGGATTGCGTCACCTCCTCTCTGAATCGATTTAATCCTAGTAAAGTCTAGTTCCAGCCCTCTCGACTCAGAACCATGATTACCTAGCAAAGCTCGATCTATCTCTTGAAAACACTGCGTTGCCTTTGTGTGTGCCTTGTGTGGGCCTACATCACCCCTTCTGGGTGCTGCGTCACACTCTCTAGAGGTTGCGTTGCTTCCTCTACTGGATCTGTTGCCTCTCTGCTTAGTATTCTTGGTCCTCGAGAAGATCCTTAAACCAAAACTATCTTTGCCCCTCTCAGCTCAAGAATAATTTAGATCTGATCTTCGTCCGAGCATTTCTCCATCAGAAGAATTTGATCTCCAAAGTCACTTAGTGTGTCTTTCCAAATGGCCCTCAAGCATTCCTTTATATCCTTCTCGTTGAGACATCAATGGGAAAGATTCTAACTTGACTTGATCTTTGATTTTTATAGATCATTCACACTCTGTTTTATTAATACCCTTTAAGTATTTAATTTCCCTAAGTTTAGACTTAGGGTCCCCATTAAAATAATTATTTTTTACAATAAAATATATTCCAAGTGGAATTTTCATAAACGGTTTCTGGGTTATTTGGAATACATGTGCCTAAGCCTCTCCACAAATTTGGAGACTTAGAGCGCTTTTGATGCTACCAAAAATCAACACTCCCTCTTAGCGAGGAAAGTGCTGTAACAATATGCTTGCTACATATTGCTCTGACCCTGAAGCATCCTCTGCACTACTGATGTCTAAAAATTTGTCCACCAAGTTACCACTGCACTGCTGCCCATGACACTACCTCTGCTACATCCGTACTACAACTCCCTCTCAAATGTTCCATCTGCTATGCTGCTAGTACTACCACTACTAACACTGCAACTTAGCTGCTGAGAGAAGCAATTGAAACCACCCAAAAATTGAAGAAGCATTCAATGGATGCACCTTGGTGCTGAAGATCTGACTGCTGAATGCTACTACCCTGTCCCTCTGATGCACTACATTGCTGCTGCCCTGCACTGTGTTTCACTATTGTGCACTGCGTTGATGCTGCTATGCACTATGCATTTTCTTCTCTACGCTACTCAGAAGTATGCACTGCTACCCACTGCAACTATCACTCCATCACTCCTTGAACTTCACTGAAAAATCCTCCATTCTGCCACTCCCGATCATGGGCTCCCATATCAAGGTGATGATCCATGAGGTGGGATCCTCAAGGATCCTTCCAAATGAATTTTGAGGTGAACTTATAGTTCTATGTCACCCCATGTCTCTCTTAGAGATGAGTGAGCACTCATGGCAAACTCATCCTCCTCGATCTTTGCGGTTGCAAATTTTGGATCGTGCTTCTCATCCTTGTCCTTTTTCTTCAAAGGACATTGTGATGCAAAGTGGCCCATCTTACCACATCTGAAGCACTTCACGTTCAAAAAATATCTCTTTTGTTTCCATTTCCCATGTTGTCCCTTCGATGTGAGGGCTGCATTCTCCTCCTCCTCTGAATTCTTCAATCCTCTCTCACTGCTACCATCAAGTTTGCACTTGACCAGATCTCTTCTTAGCTCCTCCTCCTGAAGAGCTACCCACATCTCCTCCCAAATAGGAAGCACTTCCCTGCCCAAGATACTTTGGAAAAAAAATTTCCACTCCTCAGTGACTACATTAAGGGCCAACCTCACCATAGTCATATTAGTTGGGTTGGATCCCATGATTTCCAATTGGTCACGAATTTCCTGAAGTCTTCTTAAGAATGGAGTAATGTGCTCCCCCTTCTGCATCTGAATCATCCATAGATTCTGCTCCAAGTACATCTTTTGCTGCTTGGACATTCCTTCGTATAGTAGGGACCAAGTCTCCCATATCTGCCTAGATGTGTCCTTACCTGCTATATAAGAGACTATATGATCCTTGACACCATCAACGATAAGTCTCTTGGCCTTTGCCATATCGAACTTGTAATTTTTGTTATGATTCAGATATGTAGGTACAAAAACCACGTTGTCCACGAACGCCTTGAGATCATATTTGTCCAGAAGGAATTTGATTCCTTCCCTCCAGATTATGTAGGTGGAGGATTCCTCCAACCGATCATGATCGCTAAGTCCGTGAGATGCCATCTTAGCCGAAAAATTGTCAAACTTCTCCTTCTTTCTCCCTACTATGTAGCTTCTATGTTGGATTACGCATTCCTTGATGGAGTTGGTAATTTTGTTGCTCCTATGTTGCCTAAAAAATGAGAAAAGCTGAATTCCTTGGCAAGGAACTCACTGAGCAAGAATTCCCTCACTATGTGCTTTTTTTCCTACATCTAACGCTTCTCTTCCCAACAATTTCTTGCAGAAAAAATACATCCCTCTAGCTTTGCGTGAAGGCTCTGTGTTGCTCCCTCTGCCTCTGCAAGATCTCGATCTATAAGTCTTACCTCTCTATCGACTCACTTAGAGAGAGAGTGCCTCAAAAAATTCAGCCTTTTTGGCTAGAACTGCGCAATCCCTTTGGGGATTCGATCAATGGCTGCTGAGGCAATTTGACCTTCACTTCGGTGCTAGATATGCTCTTCCTGTTTCAAATAAAACACTATGATACCATGTGAAAATTCCTAGATCTAACAATATCAGGAATCCTAGTGCAACCAACTGAATCTACTTCACCTACTTTATAAATTACATTACATATTTATTTCATATTTCTTCATGAAATATTGAAGTAAATTACTAAATCAACCTACACTTAAATAAATATGATTATGAAACAAGGAAACTTAGAAAATAACAATACACATATGGGACACCTTTATTTTGGAAGAAAGTCTCTAGAAAACCCCAATGCAAGAAAACTGGTGCAGCAGATCTGAGGGTTTGTTATTATTAAGAAACAATTTAGGAATACAATCTCTGGATGCCTTGCTGGCTATCCAATACAAATAAATCATGGTAGAAAAAAATATAGTGAGTTTTAACTCACATTGCAAGTATTGGCTAATCCGGTAGCTAAACTAACAAAACCCCAACACCCTATGCAATGCCTCTACGCAGTAGCTGTGTAGGCCTGCTTGGGGACCTCTATGGACTGCATCACCTCCTCTTTGGGATCTATCTGCTCCTTGGAAATTCTAGTTCCAACCCTCCTTTCTCAGAACCCTGATCTCCTAGAAAATGTTAGAATATATCTTGATGTGCTGCCTTTGCATGTGCCCTACATGGGCTCGTGTCACCCCTTTTGGGTGTTGCGTTATAGTCTCTGGAGGATGTGCTACTTTCTTTGCTTGTTCGACTGCCTCTTTTCCTAGTATTCCTGGCCCTAGAGAAGATCCTCTGACCAAAATTGTCTCTTCCCCTCTCTGCGCTGGAATAAATTATATCTGATCTTTGTCTGAGCACTACTCTGTCAGAAGAATTCGATCTCTAGATTCACCTAGTGTGTCTTTCCAAATGGCCCTCAAGCCTTCCTTTATAGCCTTCTTGTTTAGACATTAACGACTGGTATTATAACTTGAATTGATCTTCACTTTTTCTAGATCATTCACACACTATTTTATTAATACCCTTTAATAATTTAATTTCCATAAGTTTATACTTATGGTCCCCATTAAAATAATTAATTTTTACAATAAAACATATTCCGAGTGAATTTTGACAAATGATTTCTCGGTTCTTTGGAATACATGTGCCTAAGCCTCTCTACAAATTTGGACACTTATAACACTTTCGATGCTACCAAAAATCAACAACATTCACATTCTTAAAATGTGTACACACTATTATTAGAAAACCATACATACTAACAATTCTTGTGGCTCTTTAATTATGTATAATAACATGCCATTGCTCCCATATCCAAGTTGAAATCTGATTATCCCTTAGAGAGTATCTATGTGGTTGTTTGGGGGTTACTTCATGTTCCTTGAACTCTAGAAGCTTTATTTAGGGCCTAAGGCCCAGTTTTCTCCTACCCTCGAGATAGTACATTCCCCAAGACCCATTCTTATCATGTAAACCATGACCATGGTGACAAATATCCCCCATACAGGCCAAATATCTCCTATAGATGTTCCATGTAGTAATTAAAATACTTGTTCAAGAAGATTGATCATGGGAAGATCCAAATTTTACCCAAGCACCTTATGATCCTTCCTTGACCATGGTTAAGGTTCCAAGTGACATACATGGTGCAAAAATACTCCTAATGATATTAAGGCCAAACTTAAAGGCCCCAAGACCCAAATATGTCACACAAAACCTTCAAATATATACCATAGCACACCTAAAGACTAGATATATCTTATATAGGATATGCATGGTGGTTTGAGGCCTTATTCATGTCCCTTGAACTAAAGAAGTTTTGTTTAGGGACTAAGGATCTTGTTTCATTTCCCTATCCATCGTAGAGGCCATAAAACCGATCCTTATTATGTAATACAAACTAGTTGTTCACATATTTCCATTCTAATATTATGTTCATGGACATTAAATATGATAAAGACTTGTTTTAGGCATAAGGCCCTTTTTCATACCTTGGCCAATATATAAGACCTAACTCTCATATATGATGTGGAAAACCTCATAATGGAGCCCTTATCCTAGATGGAGGCCTAAAATCCCTCAAAGATTATTTATATTGTTCTTTATGGTCTTTTTCATGTAGTGTGAACCAAAGAAGTTTCATTTTGCGATTGAGGCCATTGTTTTCATCCCTTTTCAATGGTAAAAGCCTAAGACCTATTCTTACTATGTAAAACATACCAATGACACTAATATCCCCCAAAGATTCCTAATATCCCCTATAGAGGTTATGTGTATTTATTTGAGAACTACTTCCAAAGATTAATCATCAAAGATTCAAATAAGGCCTAAGCCCCTTATGATGCTCCTATTTTAACCAAACCTACACTTGTGAGCATCACATGTGATTTGAAAGCCTCCTAATTTTGATTAAGGTCTAATGATGAGTCTCCAAGACCCAATCATAGTGTGAAAAACCTTTGAATGGTAGACACATCCCTTCTAGAGGCAAACAAATATCCCTTAGATAATATAATTTATGTGGTGGTTTGAAGCTTTTCTAAAGACCACTCAATATTTAAGACTTAAGTCCCTTTTCTTTAATGTCCTTCTTTGGCCATAGTAAAGGCCATGGGACCCATCTTATTATGAAAAACACACTAAATGCCCATATTCCCATCTATAGGTCTTGTTAATGTAAATTTAGCATGAGAAGATTAATATAGGGGCTAAGGCCCTTGTTTTACTCTCCTAACCATAACATAGACACTAGCTTCGAAATGTGGTGAGAAATAATCCTATGGTGCTCATATCCCAACTTAAGACCAAAGATTAATTAAACAATATCTATGTGGTTTTTAAGTCTAGCTCAATTCCCTTGACACTATAAAGATTCTTGTAATGCCTAATGCCCTTGTTTACCTCCCCAACCCATGGTACATTCCTTAAATCCTATACACGGTGTGAAAAAATTCCTAATGTAATTGATATCCCATATATTAATGATATTATTTAGAGAGGATCGATGTGGTTTTTCAATGCCAAATTCACGGCCCTTGAGCATGAGAAGCTTCATTTTAGAAATAATTTCCATTTTCTACTTCCCTAATACTAATTATTATCATGCAAAGAATAATAATGGTGCCCATATTCCTAGTCTAAGGCCCTTTTCATGTCCATTGGTAAAGGACCTGAGAGTTATTCCTAGTGTGCAAAATGTGGTAATGTTGTGAAAATATTAGTAAAGATAAAATCCCCAATAGAAATTCCTCCATTGGTCATGACCTCTCATAATGCTAAATCTAGGAAATTGGCTTCATTGTGATAGGTGGAAGCTTAGTCCAAAATAAAATAAAATTTCAAGCCTTAGTAGGGGGCACATTATCCTACCTTTTTATGTCTATATTGAAACAAGAAGAAACCACATAATTTTAATTTTGAGTCTTTTAATTTTTCTCAATACATGAGAAAGGATGACCACATAAACAACTAAAACTTCAAAAAGTTATACTCTTAACAGACATAAATATCACTTCATAATACTACTAATTATGTTTGTAAGTTTATTGAATTTTTAATTTAATAATATATATATTTTTTTGTTTTAAATGTTATTATTGACATTTAATTTTTAATTTTTAAGTTTAATTTTAATTTTAGATTAATTCCAATTCACGCCTGCAAAAAAATCCACCTTTCACCCCAACCTCCCAATTCCCGCCTGCAAAAAATCCACCCTTCACCCCAGCCTCCCAATTATTGTCTGTAAAAAATGCATTGTTCACCCTTGGAAGCCCTTAACCTAGCGTTGTTCCATAGAGCTGGAGAAGTAGGAGGGCAATCTCGGTCGGTTGTTGTCTTCCAACCTTGCAAAGAAAGTATTTATGATGTGAAATCTTCAATATTTAGGCGATTTATGGTCTCGTGGACTACTATGGTTGCAGGGTATGCACACAATGGGCAGGTTGAGGAGGCATTGAAGTTGTTTCAGAAAATTCTTGAAAGAAATGTGGCCTCTTGGAATTCTATGGTAGTAGGATATGTGTAGAGAGGGTGTGTTGATGATGCCATGAATCTGTTTGTAGTAACACCAAAATGCCAAAATGAGATGTGGTTTCCTGGACTTCTATGATTGGAGGGAGCGCCCAAAATGGGAATGTTGACAAGGCCCTGGAACTCTTTGAACATATGTCAGAAAAATATTTGGTCTCATGGAACACGATGGTTACTAGATATGTGTAGAATTGGGTTTTTGATGTGGCTTTCAAGTTTTTTGAGAAAATTCCTCAATGAGATGTGGTCTCATGGAATACCATGATAGCAAGTTATGCATAAAATGGCTATTTTTATGAGGCTATGAAACTCTTTCAATGGATGAAATTGAGAAAAGTAAAACTGAATGCAGAAACCTTCTCGAGTGTTCTACCAGCTTGTTCTATTTTGGCATCTCTCAAGTCTGGAAAATATCTCCATCAGGATATAGTTAAAAGCAGATTTGAGTCTGATGTCTTTGTTGGGAGTGCCCACATAGACATGTATGAAAAATGTTGCAACATAGGTGATGAAAGTAAAGTGTTTGATAGAATGTCTACAAGAAATGTGGTCTCTTGGAATGAAATGATTGTAGCACATGTCATTCATGGATGTGACAAGAAGGCCCTAAACCTCTTTGAACAATAAAACACTCCAACACAAAGCCGAAACAGGTCACATTCATTGGTGTTCTCTATGCATGTTGCCACACATGACTAATCAATGAAGGTTGGTGATACTTCAATTCCATGAGCACATATTACCACATTACACCTGCAATGGATCCCTATTGTTGTATGGTTGACCTTCTTGGTCGAAATGAGTGACTGGATGAAGCACATGAATTTATCAATAAAATTCCAATAGAATATGAAATTATTTAGTGGAAGTATCCGTTGGGTGCTAAGTAGAGCCAATGCCAATGTGGAGCTAGGAGAGAAACTGTAGAACACCTTTCTAAAATTGGCCCACCTTTCTAAATTGAACCATATGATTACTAGATCTTGTGTTGTGTTCAAAATTTGTGGTGCAACTGGTTTGTGGGACGATATTAAAATAGTATGAAAATTATTGAAACAAAAAAAAGGCCTGGATGCAGCTGGATTGGGATGAAAAATTAGATGTATACTTTTCTTGTGGGAGAAAGGTTATATCTCTGTCAGATAAAATTTATGTGGAGTTGGAAAGATTATTTGGGATGATGAAAGGTAGCAGGGTATGCTTCTCACACGATTTGCACTACTGTTGTGAAGGAGCATTCAAAGCAAAATATTATTGTCAACATGGTGAGAAGACGACATTTGCAATTGGTATTTTAAACAAAACCCCAAGACTCCTATTGGGTCATCATAAACTTTGAGTATTTGGTGATTGCCACTCTACCATATCGCAGAGAAAATTTTCAGTGTCAGGGTGCCAATCCTTTCCAACATTTCAAAGCTGGACAATGCTTTTGTGGCAATGATTGGAAATAGTAAATGAACTATGACATCCTCATATGCATCATTTTTCTTTGTTAGAAAATGTTCATCTCGTATAATATTTTGGATATGGTGAGATGAATGAAAAAAATCAATATATATATATAATTTGTATAAAAATCATTGATTCATGACTAGTAATCCAAGTTCCTGACAAATCTCTGGTGTATGTCATAGTAGCTTACTCCTTTAAGCTAAAGAATCAGATGGGCATAAACAATGTTTGCAATGAATTCCATTAGTTTTGTTAATGCATTGTTAAAAAATATTTTCATAAAACACTAATTAATTGGTGAGATCTTCCTGAAATGAGTCATTGAGCCAAAAATATTCCCTTTTGCCAATTTTTGAAAAAATTGGCAGATGTAGCGAAAATTTCAGATTTTTTTATTTTTTATTTTTTATTTTTTTTTTCAGGTTTTCTAGTTCATTTTTTTTATTGTTCAAATATTTTTTGCTTAGTCAGATTTTAGATCCTCACTTATTTTTTCCTAATTTGTGTCCTACAACATTGTTGTTAAGTGTAGTTAATGTCAAATTCTTTTGAATGAACTTTATATGAATTTTAGATGTCATTGGATTTTAGGGAAACTATTTTTGTATTGATTTCTATGGAATTGTTGAAGTTTTGGACAGTTTTGTAGACAATTTTTGCAAATTGAAAACATATTCATGGTACTTAAGTCAATGTCTACCATCCTACCATATTTTGGAGATTGTTGAAATTGCATGGAAAATGGTATTTTCCAGGACACAGAAGAAAGGAATATGGGGTAAAAAGTGGTGTTATACAAAACCCTTAAATTGTTAAAACATGCAATGGCACTCCCCATTTCCATCCCCATTTCCATTGAAGATAGCATGGCATCACCCAAGCACCTGGAAATTGCTCGGGACATCCCTTGGAGACAGTGGGAAATCTTGGGGATGACAAACTATCTATCTCTTACATCCTAGTGATGCCTTAAGACATCTATGTTTCTCCCCTGGAGTGGAGGGATGTAGGAAATGCAGGGAAAATGTCCCTACGAACTACTGATAAATGAAGCTACATGTTGTGGCTATGATAATGCTAATAGTGCATAAATTAAAACACTTGAATGCCTTAAGATAAATCCTTGTAGGTACAAATATTTCAAAAAAGGATATTTTCGAAAGAATTTCTTCCTAGATACGAGAAGTATAGATTGAGTTTTCCATAAATATTCAATAGCTATTAGAGAAACAACATGACACTAAACTGATAAGGATGAAAAAAAATTAGCATGGCCTTTGCAAGAGTTTCAATCATGAATCTAAAAAAGGTCCAGATTCTTTTCCAAAGAAAGGTTCAAATTCTTTTCCATTCATGAATCCTTAAAAGGTCCAAATTTTTTACCAAAGGGTGTATTAGAAATTTCCTTTTTGAATAGGGGCACATGTGGTTGTATTGGAAATTTCCTTTCTGAATTGGGGCATACCCCACTCATATGTTCATTAGGTATGTCCTTTTAGGACTATTCTTATATTGCATTTCCAATCCTTAAAGAATATCAGTCTTCTTCAACCACTCTTGTCTTGGAAAGTTGTCCAATCCTCAAAGAGTGTTAGTCCACTTTCTAATTTAGATTTTCTCTCGTCAAGGAAATCACAGATTTTTGTTTAATCCTTTATTCACCATTCTTCCTCCATGCCCTTCACTTATATGTACGGTTGTTATTCCTGGCCTATTGCACGACACATGATGAAGAGAATAAAAATTTAATGTTTATCATTACTCCCTATCAACCAGAGAGGAGATCCCTATTCCCACTTGATTTAGGGTATAGATCCACACTTGAAGACTCTTCTATTACCATTCCTATGCTTGACGCAAAAGTATTTGCCTTATTTTTTGTCGAGTTCTACTAATTTATGTTTGGAATCCTTAGAGAAGTAGTCTGTTGAATGTGGATGTTCCAAAGATTTAATTTGGGCGTCGATTTGTATAATTTATCTAATCATTTATTTTTTTAGATGACAAGACAAAACTCAACTACCTGTTTTATATTTTTATCTTACAGAGAGATTGTCCATAGATGAATTTCCAATGCTCAGATTTAATTTTGTCGAGAAGCCTCATACCATTGAGGTGAATTCAGGGTATTTCAACCAAAAGTGGTTAAAATTAAAGGGAGCGGGCTTCCCTTTTGAAATGTCTGTCTAGGCTAAAAAGAGAGGAAAATGATTAGATATTTGCAGGAGAAGAAACCATGAGCTCAAATTGGTGAGATGGTTAGCTTGACCTTTCTTTAAAAATAAGCAGCCTAGTCTCTTTGAAATGCCATAAGATCCCAATCTACCATTCCTCTATGTCAGTCCAATTGTGTTAGGTTTAATATCTATAAAAGAGTTTCAAAAAAATAGTTCCTTGAAGTGTGTTGTGAGAGAGTCTAGACTGTTTCAACTTCAATTTTAAAGATTCTCTCCATGTTTAAAAATTTTAGTCTGGGCTAAGATTTGCATAAACTAAATCCAATTTAAAAGTTGAAATTTATCCCATTAGACAGATGCTTATGTTTATGAGATGTGACATGTACACACACCCCCACCTACTTGTTGAGTCATACATTTGTGTCTAAAAAGTATAATTTTCCAAACGATAAGGGGCAACAATGGGAATATGATTTTTTTTTTCTAAATATGGCTACTTCTATTATATAATACAGATCACAGATATACGTTCGTCATCCTCCGAAATTGTTGCGTTAGCCAATTCCGGCGGGAAATACCAAGTTCAAAATTTCAAAATAGGGACTTCCCGAGAAGGGGAAACCAACCCATGAAATATGTCCATGAAGCAGAGAAAATTATGCCCTTATAAGGACACCAAAGTTAAACATACTTATACAGTGCATAAAAAAATTCAAGAGAGCTAAACCATAACTAGACCAAAACAAAGAGAAGAGACAAGTGGAAACCCAAAGGTTAATCTGTCGACTTATTATCATCCTGCAATTGTGGTTGAGGCAACTCTTCCTCAATGTGGCACCTATACTCGGAGATTTCGTCCTTAAGCTTGGAAAACTGGGCATCCAACGACGGAGAGGAGGTCGAGCGAGCACCTGTCTCAGAGTTCTTGCCATCCTCATCGGAGCTGCAACTTCCATCACTATTCAAGGCGTCCTCGACCAACTTAACTGGAAAAGACACCATTTTGAGAGGAATATTTAGGGAGGCAGGGGAGATGGTGGATTTATGCATTCATTTCTTGGAGCGAGAGCTATAGCCAGAGGGCTCAGCAGAGGCATTAGGAAGGTGCATGGATAGGTGAGAGGAGACACTAGGGGGGTCTAGGACCTTAGGCGCAACGAAATTTAAAGACAAGTCCACTATATGACTGGATATGGTGTGAATGGGAGGCCAAGAAGGGAGGCCATGTCCACCATCTTTGTGGTAGCGCATGCGGTGGAGACGAGGCATGGATGGAGCAAAGTTGTAGGGATACAAAGGATGCAGAGGAGGAGGCTCGGCGACATGACAGAGAACCGTTCAAGCTGAGGGATGATGCAGGGCCTTGGCAGGAGCATAAATGGCGTAGGAGGAGACAGAACTGAAATTGAGAATGAAAAAGAGGCCAAAGGAGAATGTCGAAGACACAACCTCATGGTCCATATATGGCTGCTGGAGGAGTAAAGGCACAGAAGGAGGAGTGAATGCGCATAGGATGTCGTTAATGCAAACCAGGTGTAGAGAGGATGCGCCATACAATTCGAGGGTGGTGGAGTAAGTATTACCCACTCCCCATAATTTATTAACCACACTGGGGCCATGTGCCTCCTCGTGACGAGGACGACATGGCTAGGTGGCTGCAGGCCAGATCATTTATTAACACCCACATCCGGGGGAATGGGAATATGAGTTGTTGGATTCTAGGACCCTGAAATAGATCGATCTCGTGCCCTTATATAATCTAGGGCTAGCGTCATCGTGTGGCTGAGAAAAGATAGATAGTTGGGCATGGAACAATTGGGAAAGGTATGTCAACACTCTATGCTCATGCCTAGGTTGTTAGCAATGGGATCGCGTCAAGGTGCTTGTAGTGGAGAGTTTGATAAAAATTATGTGCATGCATATAACAATTAATTGGCTCTGTTTGTGGTGAGATGATATTCTCAAATCTTCTATTCTTTCGGTGCACCTTTAGGGGCAATTGCTACTATATATATTAGTTTTATAAACATGGTTACATTATGCTATTATTAATGTAATTTTCTAAATATTTTTATATTATTAAAAATATATTGACGCGATAAGCATTTCCTCTTTGGGTGATGAGACTGTGGCAATAGAAGACATTCATTTTTGTCATCCTTGAAGCAATTAAAATTGTAGATGTGTGCTAGTTCACCCCGCCAATAGGAGGCATTGCATAAAAAATGAGATCAAATCTCTTCCTATTCTTCTTCTTTCTTGCTGAAGAGGCGTAGACAAACAAATTATTCTTGACATTTTTTTCTCATATCAATGGTGAATTCAGGAATAGGAAGGAGGGTTGTTTAAGATCGATCGGGTGTTCGAGTCCTTCAAAGATATGGCATGGGATAAACCCAAGACATGCATCGTGTGGAATACAATGAATATATTTTTCAATGGAGGAGCTTATGGTATGCTCGCCACATGTGTCATTAAATCCGTGGACATGATCAAGGTGCACATTTAGTTGGGTCAAGGTTTAGGTTATAATGTTGCAAAGAACATGCTAAGGAATGAGGGCTTTGGTGCTTTTACAAGGGGTTATCAGTTGGTTTGTTAATACAGGTAACCTATACAACAACATGTCTTGGATAATTTAGGATATTGAAAAACAAAGCAATTGCCACTAATGATGGGAAACTACTACCTCTCTATCATAAGGCTCTTTGTGGATTGACAACGTGAGATATTGGGGCATATGTTGGAATTCCTACAGATTTAGCTTTCATTCGCATGCAGGTGGATGCAACTTTGACTGCTGTGCAGCAACGACATTACAAAAATGAATTCCATGCACTATATCATATTATTGGTGATGAAGGGGTTCTATCCCTATGGAAAGGGGTGGGTCCAAAATTGTTCTGAGAAATGGCCTTAAATATGGGCATGCTTGCTTCTTATGATCAGTCTGTAGAATTTTTCAAGGACACTGTGGGCATTTATGAAGCTACAACCGTGGTTGGTGCAAGTGTTGTTTCTGGTTTTTTTGCATCTGCATGTAGTCTTCACTTTGATTATGTGAAGACTCAGATACAAAATATGCAACTCAATGCCAGTGGGAAGTATCCATATTCATGCTCCCTGGACCTTTTTCTGAAAACGTTCAAAGAAGGTGGACCGTTTGAGTTCTATACCGAGTTTCTCGTTTATTTTATTTGAATTTCTCCCCATGTCATGATGAAATGGATATTCTTATATTCATTCATTTTAGTCATCCTCAAAGGCTATGCACAACCTCAACCAACTTCCCTAAACCATAGTTATTATGCCACTCGTCATTGGCACTCGAATGGTGACAGGGTTTGGGTTTTCTTGAATCTATTTTCACTCTGTGAATTGGATTTTTGTTTTATTTATATTTTCCTAGAAGCTGTAGTTTTTTCAGTTAGTAAACTCTGGGAAACCGTCAATAATTTCATGGAAGGGGACGTTAGACTGTGTTAGGAGGACAATTTTTTTGTACATTCTTATTTTTCTGTTACTGGATTAATGGCAACCACCTGGTCAAATTGAAAGTTTTACCAGACAAAATACAGACCACATTGATTTTGAAGTGGCTGTGGTGGTGTAGAAGTAGTGCCAGGGATGCACCAAGATCGAACCCTGAAACCAATTTTCCAAGATGGAGGGATTGTACAAGCCCTACAGAAGAAGTTCATTCCAAGAAAAACACAAATTATTTTTTGGGATTAAAAAATAATAAGTTAGCCAGGTTAGTGACCACTATTTTTAGGGACTGGTTGTACTCAAAACCATTGGAAGCAAAGCAAAGGATCCGATAGGCTACTACCCTGTTCTTACTGACAAGATTTCTGGTTATTTTCAATGCCTTCAGCGTGAGGCTATGCAAGTATGAATAGGCCTATGGAGGAGTGCCCTGCTGTTGTCCTTCTCTGCCAACCACTACTTCTCCTGATAGTGCTTCTAGCTAGCCAAATGATTTTTCCATTCCCCCCCACCACACAACTAAATGAAGGAGAAAGGGATGGAGATGAAGGGGAAACTTCGACTATTGAACATTTGAAAGCACATTCCAACGATAAGAACTCTCTCAAGATTATGTTGCATATCGGGATGATGAAGCATCATGTATAGAGCGTCGTGGAAGCCCTTGACATAATGAAGTTAGTGGAACCATATGAGATATTAGAGTGGAAATTGCTGAAGGCGTAGAAACATTATTATCTTGGAGACATGAAGGAAAATTGTCATACTTATGAAAGCATTTTGAAATTCTCTCCCTTATCCTCCGGGGCTCTGTAGGTACAATGTATTTTTATCACTTCACACCACCTAACAATTTTTTTTGAATGAATGTTTAATATGAAATGTGGTCAAACTCCATCAAGAACTCAATTTGCAGGTTTTATGCATGTTGGGATTTGAACTTGGGTGTATTAGTAGAATATTAATCTGCTCAAATTTCTGTGTTCCCTTTCACATCTCGATCCCTTGGTAGAATATTAATTCTTTCATATTTCTCTGTCTTCCTTTTCTTTTTTCAGAATAGTGACAAGGGGATATATTTTTATAAAAATTTTGACAACATAACCACTATATATTTGAACTTGCTAGAAGGGGCACATCATTAACCAATTTGTTCTTTCTATTGGATGTTGCACTTGTTCTTTTCTACTGGATGCTCCAAAAGTACTCGATCTCAGGGGTTTTCCATTATTTTGACTATAAAATTTATTTCAAGCATTTGAACTTGCTAGAAGGGGCACATCATTAACTAGCTTGTGATTTTCTACTCGATACTGCACTTGTGCAACTTCTAATTAGGATGTAGAAAATCAATTTAGCCCCGAAGAATTTTTTTTCATCCCTATTCAATACTACCTGCCTAACTGCCTAAATCATGACTTCCCTCATCAGTCCTTGTTATGGCTGTCCGAAATAACTTAGAAGTTTTTGTGCAATGTCTAGTTGATTGTAACCTTGTTTATGGAATTAGCTCCATTAGGAAATTTTCAAATTACTCTTTTCTTTTCCCATCTCTATTTTCATGTTTCTTGTCTATCCTTATAGGTTTATTATTCTATGTTTTTTTCCTAAACTGCTATGTTATGAGAAAAAATGGTGTTTTGATGTTGCTTTAGTCAGTAAACCTTGCATTTTTGTATCCAATACATTGCCTCTCTAGTGAATACTTGATCTATGCTAGAAAAAATGTCTTTCTCCTCTTCAAAGGTCCTGTGTAGTTTCCTACCTCATTATAGTATTATAATTTCTTTTAATATTATGTACATATTTATACACTTTGGTTTCCCTTTTTTGTTCTTCTTTCCTCAACTGGGTGGCAAGTTGCAACATTAGATATGAATTCAAGGCATGTTGTTTTTTCAATTAAATCATTATTCTAAATTGCATGGATCATACATGAAGCATTGGTATTGTATGGATCATGCAAGAAGTGATGGTATACTGTGAAAAACATATTTTTGATGTGGATTACAAGGTGAATGGTATATCTTGTTACAATTCAATTTGTTTGTAAATTTGCAATGGTCTTTAAAATGAATGGTATTAATCTTAATGTGTATGATTTCTGGTGTGGTTTGACGCCATATGACAAGAAGAAATATGTCTGGAAGATGTTTTACATTTATATGCTTGACTATATGTAGACTTTAGTCATATGGGGACTGTTTCACTTATATTTGCTCCTAAATATATAGAGAAACACATATTGATATCCCTTTTTCTTAATGAATTATTTGTCCTCTGTGGCCTCCTACAAGTTGGTTTTATTCAACTTATCTTATTATATTTTATATACTGATATCATTGTGTTTTGGATATTTTTCTTTATGCTTTTCATTTCTTGCACTTAAATCCATATTACTAGAAATGAAAAGTGAAGGCAAAATGCAAATGCCAAATGAAAATATTCCATGCTTGAAAATAACAGATTTTTGTGGATAGGAAATACAAATATGGAAGCTATAAAGTTGTTAGAAATATTTCTTAATTTGAGACCAAACATAGAATTATGCTTTCATTAAAGGTCAAGACCTCAAAACCATAGAAGAAAAATTGGTGGTTTGAATGTGGTTTCCTTGTGTAAATGAAGTATAGTATTAATGTGAAAGTATTTGGAAAATCAATAGACATAAATATGTCCACAAATGGTGCAAAATTCATACTGCATCTGCATTTTAATATATGGTGACAAAGGTCTGAGTGTTTAGTCACTTAGAATGAATACTATGACATTGAAAAGAATCTAATGCTCATCTCATAAATGTCCACGAAGTTGAGAAACAAGTGATATGTCATCCTGGAATTGATGTCAAATTTAATTTAAACTTCAGAGTATCTTGCTTACTTTATAGTCCAGTATAAAAAAATAGACCAAAGTAATATATGATATTAATGGAAGTTTCTTTCTGAGTGTTCAGATTGATAATTCTTGATAATTTCTTTATATAATTCTTTTGGGATTAATTCATGGCACACCATTCATGTACCCTTTACCTAGAAGCTATTCACTTCAAGCTATTGTAAACAATATTAATAATTTCTTTCTCCTTTAGTCATTTCAACATTACAAAGGATAATGTGGCATACCCACAATGATAAGCTTTTTTGTCTTCTCAGTGACAATGATATTTTGTAGGCTACATCTTCAAATGCAACTAAATATATCAGTACAACTATTGAACTTATATAATTTCATATATTTCCAAGATGTTCATTTATATATGATTAACTAACATCCACGTACTCTACAATATATTCATTACTTTAATGGATATGCGTTTTTACAGGTTGGATACATTGTGTCTTCATGCTTATTATGAGCATAATGAATTCTTACAATTGGTTATCAATACTATCCGCAATGATATCATTGGGCGGAATGAGATGTTTCAGTGTTTGGAAATTACCATGGTAATATCTTGTCTTGGAACCCTATTTTTAAATAAATTAAGTTGCTAGGTAGGAAAATATAATATATTTGATCTCTATTCATTTTTATTTGGAGTAAGCTACAAAATCAATGTTTGATAATTATCTTAAAAATTTATAACAAGGATAGATAGTTGTGCTGCCTAAAGGTCGAGTTTTGATTGAGGATACTAACCTTAGTTTGGGTATTGATTTCAAAGAGGCATCTTTACCCTACTAAGGATTTATTAACATCTTTCTTAAACCAACTTGGTCTATTGGATGTGTTAAGCCCCTTTCAGAGAGCGAAATAAACTCCTAGACAATATTCATTCAAATTTCTTCCAGTTTTTTTTGTATTACTCTGTTTATGTAAGGAAGCTTTGGTGGAGGGTAGTAAAAAAGGTGAAGCAAAGCTGCAAAGGCATTTTAATAGAGTTGGAACAATATAATCAAAGAACATGGGATTAGTTGCAATTCATCTAGGTGTAGTTCCAATTCATTTTCATTCCCATCTTTACATTCTATAGTATTTTGAAGTCTACTTGTAGTTTAGTTTAAAGAAAATACACCATTAGACACCATTATCTCTCTATGAAGTGGCGTTATTGGGAGGGAAACTTATAAAACTTGGATAAGAATTGGTTGTGTTTTGAACAACGAAAATTCAAGAATTAATGCATAGAAATCAAGTGAATGGGGGAAACTCAATTATTTGACTTGAAACTGTGCCATCAAAGTAAACAGGAGGAGCCCATAGTTTAACAAGTAGAAATTGGTAGTTGTAATTTTGCACACATTCAAGATATTGAATCTCTTGGACTGATAGAAATCCTCTCTTGTGAGCATAATATTTGATAATTGTACAAACCTCACTCTCCACCTCACCCAAAAATATATTTACTATGACTGGTACATTCAAATACTGAACAAGAGTAACAACCATAAGGTTTTTTATAAATGATTAGAATTTAAACAACTAGCTAAGTAGACATAACCTCATTTCAAAAAAATATCTGCTCGATAGCATAACTCTCATTACATGAACCTAAAAAGGTCTACCAATTTTGAATGAGCTTCATATTTTTTTTTTCTTTCTCCAAGTTTGTTTATTTTGTACTTGTTTTTTTTGAAATGTAGAAGGAAACCCAACTATACAGTGTCTCATAAGCTAGCCTTATCTGGATTGTAAGAATAATGCTCACCAAAACCCCAAAAGCACACACCCATGCCATGATAAGAAATGTAACCCTAAAGTAGTTAGGCCCCAAAAAATCAACATTGTAGGCACTGATTCTTGTTGGCTAGGAATAACCAGGCTGCCTGTGAGCTTCTTGATCATATATGTATCCAACAAGGAGACCATAAAAGAGGAAATTTCCTAGTGGGTTCCATATTGTTAGGAAATTGCAAATCTTGAAAAAGTGCTTCAACCTGATGAGCTCAAGAGATGTAGGCACCATTACAGAGAACTGTACTCCATATCAAATTCCTAGTACGAAAGAAGAGATATAAACAAAACTTGGAAAAACTTAGGAAAAGAATAGAAAAGCCCCTATCATAAGATTCTGTGAAGCTGTCATCCAAATTTTCTGAGGAATGGAATTTTGCATGCATGTTTAACATCCACTGTTCTAATAAGAAGTAAAACTAATCACATGAAATAAATCTTTTTTACTTATCAGAAAAATACTATATCCATCTCACTAATTAACAAATGTTCATAAACAAAACAAAATGAGAATATGAAAAACAACAAACCTAGCCTAATATTCTGAGACAACCCCACCGCCAAGACGCCCAACGAAGTTTCAAACACCAATTATCGCTAATAGGATCGTGATATTTTGATAGGCCTTCAACGAATCCTATTTGTTCCAAATTATTGATAAACGTACCAATAGAATGAACCCCATAGAAGAAGACTATAAAAATCAACCAAAAGTTAGCTTTCACCACAATTTAGTGAAAATAGAAATCTTCTCCTCCTCTTTGTCTTCTCTTTTTACAGACAACTCCTTCTCCTTCAACTAATAAAATATCTAGGTTCATGTCCTTAAAGTCATGAAACAGAGGCGAACCCTCTAATTGTCTTTGCAATTTATTGACATTGTCCTTCAGCATGCTTGACACAGGGTTATTAAAATATAGAGATTCAGTAGTGTTCTTACCTACACTAGGCTTCATGGCTAGGCCTTTTTGTTTCATACCAATAAGTGGTTCTCTACAAGGGCCCATTTGCAAGTTAAGGGAGTTCTGCAAATCTACACTGTCTTCCTTGATTGTACTTAATGTCAATTCCAGAGGAATCAAAGTGAGTGACAAGAGAAACATAAGAATTACCACTACAAATAGTTTGGAGATAGGATGTTTTTATAAAGAAAAAAGATCATTTTCTATAGAAATTGAAAGAAGGTAAAAATCTAAAATAATGCTAATTTCTTGGATGAAAACAAAGTATCCTTGCTATTCTATATCTTCCACAGAAATTGGTGTTCAAGGTATACTCTATGCATGATAAGCAAGAAGACTACAAGAGGACCCACTGCTAGGTAAAAGAACATATTTACGGATCTATGGCTAAGGAACCCAGTGAAAAATTGCATGTATATTGTAGCACTAAGTTCAATGAAGACCTTGAGGATACCTGCAATTGTGCTTGTGGGAAGTTTCACATATTGGTATTTGCACCAACACATAGTGCGAGCCACATCTATAAGGAAAACAAACAAAGGGCTAATTTTAATAATGTTGACAAGAAGTAGCATTCCATTTCTACTTTGCTCTTCAACTATGGTGCATATGATTTCGCTTTGCAAGTTAACGGCAGGGACTAGACAATCTCAAGAACTTCTTAAAATTACATAATTCAGAGTCCAGAAAACTCACTTGGTTAAAATAGAGAAGATTGTGGTAAGGTGGTGAGATAGGATAGATGGCACTAGAAAAAAGGATATTAGAGAGAAAATTTACATTTCAAGTTCTAAACTGGTACAAAAGTGGAGATAGTTGTTAAATATTATCCACATTTATACAAATGTCTATATAATGAAATTCCTTATATATGGAGAATATTATCTTCAATGGTTTGGAATATCCTTTGGATAGTATAAGAGAAGTAAGTAACCACTTTGATAACTATTACATATACTTGTTGAGCTTCTAGAACTAAAATTGTTGATATCCTTGGCTTCAGAAACAATGATTGAAAAGTTGCAAAATTTTGGTGATTCTCTTGGTGTCATGAATTGGATGTCTGGAAAGTATAGGATGGAAAAGTTTTTCTCAAGTTCACTATTCAAGGAGATTCAAAGAATGAAATGAATTCTTAACACCATTTTTTTAATCCATGTATTTAAAGAACTGAACAAGAATATTGACTCCCGAGTCCTTATCCAAAGGACCCTAAAGGGAAATTGGGAAATGGATATTGTTGCAATATAGAGATGGCTTTGTTCAAGGATCCTTCAAATCGGTTTTTTAATGCCAACCTTCACTACTGGGATTGCAACTATAGTACAGTTGTCAGTTACACTTATGATATTTTAAAGTTGTAAAAGAAAAGAAATAAGCCATAAAGACTCTACATAATTAGATGGTTTTATGAGTTTTTTTTCAACAAGCATAGGAGATTCGAAGAAGGGTCAGTAGTCTCATTATGTATAAATGTATTTTGATTCCACTATAGGAGGAATTCTAAAGCGTGGAGGCATAGTATCAATTTTGTCTTGCTAGGTGGTTGGAGTAGAGATCATTTATGGTCTTTGAGAGTCTAGACAATTATAGATCTTGAGGATATATCCATTGGATAGTATGAAATTCACATGCACATAAAAATAATGTATATCTCTCTTGTTTTATAGTTAGAATTTACACCTCTTTTTTTGAGCAAATGTTATTCTATCGACATTCTAGTTTGTGTGAATGATATTGTTTATATTGCAATATATCGAGTGGCTAGTGGGGAAATCTATTCCAAATATCATGGAGCAAACTTCCCCTCAGATTTTATGTGTGTATTTTTACTCGACCTGGGCTCAATTAATATAAAAAATACCTTTTCTTACCAAGAAAATAACATCCATCCTATATACCATGCTTTTGAAAAATGTGGTTGATTGTTACATGTTTGTGTTTAAGTTATGAAAAATAAGAAAATGTAATTCACCCTAGACTTCATAAAATGTTCCCATATTTCATTCTTATGCTCAACATCATTTTTTTAACATGTTAGGCTCATCCCTGCATAACGAATCCAATTTTTATAAATCACATTCCCTTACCAAAGCCCACATTGACACCCTTGAACATTAGTGACCTTGGAAAAAGAGTACTTTGTCATCTTAAAAACGTACCTTTAAGTTTCACCAATCGAAGGGAGGTTATTTTATAGCCCATGGCATGATATATATATATATATGCACATTATACTAATAATTAACATGGAAAACATTTGACGTCCAATGCCTAATGACAAAAGTAATCTGATAACAAAATAAAAAAAATAAGTAGTGTAGATTCATCTTAATTCTGAGATTTTCAAAGCACCAAGAGGTCTGAATTTGGGTTTTTTAATCCCTCGATTTTCTTAATAGTTCCAAGGTTAAGACAAACCTATGTTGATTTAGTATAAATTCCAAGAAGGGCATTTTATAAAATCTTTGCTAAAATGTGGGAAGTTTTATGGTGTGAGAATTTATCATTTATTTATGGATAACTTATCACATCTAATGCTTGAAAAAGATACAATCTTAAAAAGGATGGACCGTTTGCACCACCAATCATGGTATTTTTTTTGTTATCAAAGAATCGATGCACTTAAGCGCTTTCTCTTGATTTAAACAAAATGTATTAAACAAGAAAAAAAACCACAAATTAGTCCCAATTTAGTAAGGCAGATGGAAATCCATCTCTTATATCGATTAAATTTATTTAGAGTGTAGCTATAGAAAATAAATGAACCCATACAATGTAGATTAGCTAACTACTAGACCTGTACCTTCTGTTATCTTGATACTAGAGATTGTAACTTGATTTGCATATTTCACCTCTTATATCTGTAACAAGAGATAAAACATGATGGTAGTACATTCTTAATAAAACTATTATCCTATTAATTTATTAAATTATACAACTCACTACCCAAATGTCATTGAGTCAGCTGACACTGATCCAAACATGATTCTTGACCAGTTTTAAACTATAGATCAAGATAGATTTGATGACCCAAGTTAGTGTCCCTGTTAACACCTATGTTTGCAACACCTAAAAAATTCTATTAGCATTTGGTTTGAGGTTTTCTTGGCATGATGTAAGTTTATTACAATGAGGTGGGTGAAATATTATCACTCTCCTAACTCATAAAATATTTCTATCCACCAATTTTATACTCTTATATATACCTAATATAATATAAAGTGTACAATTGGATTTTCTCTTGCATTTTCCTTATTGGGGAATTGTTCTCATTGCTCTTTCAATTCATGAACATATCAATAAGGTTTATTTTATTGTTTCTATTGTAGTATGAGTTTTGTTTTGGGTTGAGGTATTATTTTGGTTTCTTTTGATAAAGTGTATACCTATTTATTCAGTTTAACTGTCTTGCATTCAATTCTTTCAGTGAGTGAGTATTGGTTACAGGATCCACAGACAAAGCAGTGAAATTTCTTGATCTGTGCAAGATAACCAATGCTTTTCATACCTTTTCTTGTCAAAATTATGCGATGTCTGGTTCTAATTCATTTTCTTTTTTATGGAAGTATCATCCTGAATTTCTATGATGTATGTGGAAACTTGAAATGTTATATCTATTTATGTGGAGGTACTTCGACATTAATGGAATGAAAATAGATTTATTAAAATAGAATATAAGGAACTAAATATCCACTTATTCTTCTTAAGATGCATTATAAAGAAGAGAGTTTTTTTTCTTAGTGTTTTTACCATTTTATTTGGTAGAACACATGGTAGAGAATGATGCACTGCTCCTTTTCTCATTATGTTTGGAATTTATACCGATTGAATGAGTATTTTGTGTAGCTTCATTGTTGTTAGTAGGAGGTTTACTTCCTCTGGACCCTAAGGATCATGGCATATTGGGGCATGTTACCCACCGACATGTATGGAAAACCATAGGAGAATTTTCTATGATGCAATTTTCTATCTAGCTATCATACATTATTTATTATATGTTGTCTTTTACTTTTCATTTATTTTCACAAGATATCTATAAATTTATCTTTTTAGATTGTAACTTAGTTGCCATGATTGTTATTAAGTTCCCAAGGTGTTATTTTTCTATGGTGACACTTTATTTTTTGTGTTTATATAGGCCATCTGGCCAGAAGTGGCCACTATCACCCAACTGAAGAAAACTTGTTTGAGTTTCTTGCTTTTCTAGGGAAAAATGGCATTGACATAGATGATGTTAAGGTATATGTCATATAAATCCTTTATAGTATACTTTAGTTTATATTCCAGTGTTCATCATATTTCATGTCTTATACTCCGCATTATATCTTCTTTCATTTCAGAAGATGAACTCAATATTGATGGTCAAAATCAAGAATTGAAGAAAGAGGAGAACAATAACATTGGAGTGAAAAATGCAGAGAGAAAGAGAGAGAAGAGAATTGGTCTAGTGATACCCTTAAAGATAATATCTCACATGAGACACACACATAGAGACTGATGATCAAGTATTTATAGTTGGTGAATTCACCTACAATGCCTTGGCAACATAATGATAATGTTTTGAAGTGATGAGACAATATTTCATGTGTAAATTGTAGTCCAACCAATATTAAGTTGGAAACTCGTATTGTAATACTTGACATTTCATATAATATAATTTATGTGGTTGAAGTTACTTATAGTCACACTTGATATTGTTTAATATTGTAATTAACATATGTAACTTTGTGTTTTCATATTAGATGAATGTGCACATTGTATGACATATATATGTATTTTTAAATTTAGTTGCAAAATCATATTAATAAATTTATGTTGATTAATAATGAACACATAAAATCAATCTAAAACTATTAAATTAGTACTTTATATTGATTAATGATTAACACAAATAAAATGAATATATGACTAAATTAGTCGTTTATAATGATTATTAATGAAAGTAAATGAAATGAATATACGACTAAATTAGTCGTTTATAATGATTATTAATGAAAGTAAATGAAATAAATATAAACTATAAAATTAGTTGTTTATATAATGAATGTGAAACTACCAAAAAAAGATAATCGACTACTACAAATGATAAATTTGTGATTACAAATTACAACTAAATTTTGCACATATACGACTATTAGTAGCTAATTTAGAGTATCTTATAACACGACCAAAATTTAGTCATATTTATTTGGTCATTAATTGGTTTCAAACAATGACTAAAATTTGCATAGATATGACTATTAGTAGCTAATTTACAATATCTTATAACAAGACCGACATTTTGGTCATATATTTTGGGTCATTAATTGGTTTTTTCGACTGATCATATAGTAATGCATTTTGTTGTATATTTGGTCATTAATTGTGGCAATTAATGAATAAATCAATAACTAAATTAATGACCAAATTAATGACTAAATATATTACTAGATGATAAAATTGAGACAACCAATTAATGACTAAGAACATGGGCATCACTCAATTAACCTATGACATAGCACGTGCGTTTGTGGCATACTAAACAATACCCTTAAATTGACTACATATTGGAAAATACCTCTAAAAAATCACTTTATTTAACCCCCTACCAATACTAACCCATTGCATTTTCCCAAAAACCCCTACTTTCAATAGATATTGTAGGTATCCGTTTTTTCATTAACATTTTTTACACCCCTTTATATTTATATCCTTAACATAATGACATGATGCCTCTCTTATGACCCAACATGCATTCTAAAATTCACCTTTCTTCTTGTGATATACATAGGAGATGCATATTAGTATTCCCACAATGTGATTACTCAATCCACACTCAAGCACATATCACTACGATTTGTGGCATTTAATGGTCTAAGGCATACAAAGATCAACCATGTTTTAGGAATAGTGATTATGTGCATGTATATAAAATGACATATAAATTGATCTATATGATGATGAAAAATCAATTGATCAATCTTTATGAATATGTTTGCACCAAATAAGGTGTTCAATCACAAGCCTAGACCCTCTTCCCTTTGAAAGCTTCTTGTTCAAAAATCCAACTACAACCTCATGCACTCAAAATAGTGTCTTATTAAGGTGGAACAAAAAAAATTACTTTTTAGAGAGTTATATAGAGAAGAAAAGGCAAGGTGATAATGAGAGTTATGAGACCCTCCCTTTGCTTTAATGAAAAAAAAACATTGTTCTTTGTTGTTTTTAACTTAAGTGTTTTAATGAGAGCCCCATGGTATATTTTATTAAGACATCATTTGGAAACGACCCATGTGGATGGCATTAATGGTTTTTTAAGCTTGGTAATGTGATTTAAAGAGCTCTTACCGCTAGATTTCTTGTTTTCGGGATTATCAAAAATATTTTGTAAGCATTGTAGACAGTTTCCCCCAAGTTCAAATGGATGGTATTATGTGGCTATGTTTTATGAACCTTCCCAACATCAACATGATAGGTAGGTCTACCCCAAGTTTTTCAGTAAGCATCTTTCAAAGATGGGATTTCACATTTGGAGGGATCTGTGGGGTCACAACTATCTTGGTTGGATTGGAGAAGATTTAATAAGCCCAATATTCACTAGCTTAAGACAAGAATGTGTTTTCAAAATGGTACTAGAAATTTCAAGGCCCATTTGGAAGCACTGGAGATGTAGTCATAATTACTGTAGCAACTATACTCAACAACCTCAAGATTAATATTTAGTCATAATTACTGTAACTATACTCAACAACCTCAAGATGAATCTTCAACAATGTTCACAAAAGGGGATCATTGTCTCCAAGTCACAGAGAAGATTGCTGCTATACAGATGTCAAGGTTATTGTGACAAAATCAAGATTCGTCATGTTGTCATTAAACATTAGTATGAAAATGTGAAACAGGGTCACTCGCTGACACATAGGTCATAGTCTATAGATTACTTCCCTTGATAGTCTCATTATTATCTATCCACAAGATTACTATAAATGTCATTTTCAAATCAAGGTTCTCTTATGTCACCAAAGGTGTCAAGACACCATGACGATATTAAATTCTCAATCACCATGCTTAACCATACTGCCTCAAGAATCAAATATTGTAGCAACCAAATGGAATTAAATTTGTTAATAAGCTTCAGAACATGCTATCTATGATACACAGATAGGCTCAAGACTTATTTTCATCTAGCTATACAAATCAATACATCAAAATCCTAGACAATTGTATACTTTAAGGCTTGGTCATTAACGCACAAGCACATAGACTTCCATTAGTTCTTTTCACTTCCACAGAAGCCCTTGCTTTAGAAACTCAATCTGCAATCTATTCCATGATGAAAAGAATGTGATGGAGAGGCAGAAGTTTGTTGTTTCTGCTACAAACTGATTAATCACCTGAAGAAGAAACCTTTACTGCATCTGCAAATGCCAAAATTTTGATTTGGGAGTGATCAAACTCAATTTCAGTGTGATGCCAACTTCTACTTCTTGGCTCAAGATATTCACTATAGAGTTCAGGATGACCATGTAATGAAAAATCCTAGATCAACAACACTTCCTACATGAACAAGTGCATATGAATTCAGGGTGCCAAAAAAAACATCAAAGTCTGCAAAGTGTCAATTTAAAGATCAATAATATTTTTAATTAAAAGACATACACCATGCAAGTTTTAGCATAATCACCCCTATGTTTACTAGTTTCATTCTCTCTATGAATAATGTTCAGAGGTCCTGTTTCATTATCCAGTCCTTGTTCAAAATGCAGATTAGAGACTATCACCACTTCCATCGGAACGTGACCAGCAAGATCAGGCGGTTGATCCTTTCCCATAGACAATACAGCCTGAAGAAATGATAAGAAAATTAGAAAAATATTCATATAGGTAGGCATGCTCATGCTGAACTTCCATATTGTGCTTTGTACTTCTGAGGTCTATACTTTTATGGTTTACCTCTAAGTCCACATAAGAGGGTTCTTTCCCAATCGACCTCAAGAACTTGTCTAGATCATTAGTTGTAAGTGCCGCAAGCACGGGAGAAAAAACACCATGTTTAAAGTGACATCTAAAATATTCTCTACATCAACATTGACCAAATAGTAAATATATGCACTAACATTTAGAATACATACAATAGTCTATGTCCCAAGTTGCAACTCCATGAAAACTATACAAATGAAATGAGCCAACATTCATTAGGAAGTTGAAAGATATTTGTTTTTCCAGGTTTATCATTTCTGTTTTAAGGTGCAACTTAATTTTCACAAGCAACAAAGCTAGAAATGACACCAACCACAGGGATCTCTGCTACGTAAGTCATTAAATGAATATCCCTAAGGATTGAAAAGTACTAAATATTTCGAGCAGAAAGTAGTAACTGGAAAAAGGTCCATATCCATAAAATTCTACCTAAAACAAAGAGTAGAAGCATTGCCAAAATATTTAACATATAACTCTAAAAAATTATTACGCAAACTTTTATATAGAAAAGGAGCAAGACAATAATGTAGAGATCAAACAGATAGCAACCACAAGTCATGACACTAAAATGGCAAGCAAGAAAATTTGGTAAACACCAAATAGATAACGGTAACCATAATAAGTGATGTCATTGAAATGGGAAATGATATTATGTTAATGACATAACAGATTGAAGAATTCAACTATCACATTATTCACTTCAAAATAAACATAAGGACTTGTCTGGGAAATCCAGCAACAAGGTTATATAGACTGAAAAGTGATTAGAAGAGAAGGATGTAACTAGTGGAGGTACAGATTAAGATTTAGAAAAACATTCAAAAACACATACGAATAAAGGAAAAAGGTTGAGATTGAGAATACATATAGGGATATTCAAGGCTTAAATCATTAAATAGGAAAAGACGTGCTAATAACTTATTATGCTAATGGAACATGATTCATACTCTGACTACATAAATAGAAAGAAGATAGTAAATGAGGTGAAATTGAAAGCAAAAAAATGGACTTTAACTATGAATGGATTCAAACTAAAATTAGGAAGAAAGGACTTTAAAATCATCACAGGAATCAATTTTTTCCTCTTTTAGTTACCAAATACATATATTTGGACTGTAAATAATCACAGGAAGTAGATTTTTCCTCTCATACTTACCTAATACAATTCCTTGCAGCACATGCATGCATCACCTCCACTACCAAACCCAAGCACCTGATGTTGCGTTGTCTATTGTCTAAGATAAAATTGTTGAAAATGACACAAATCTCTTCCCATAGCTGTGTCCATAGTAAAAAATAAATCACACAATAAAACTAACAACAACCAACCATAAACTATTAATTGGAAGAAAATTACAAATGAACTAGACACTAAAAATACAGATAACTCCTCGAAGTTTGTACACTACCATAATCCCTTGATTTTCCTCTCTAGTTTCTAACAATTTTCTTAAATATAATTTTTATCTCTCAATTATCCCTGAAATGAAAAGTATTTTACAGACTGCTACACCTAGCAATCGATTATGTAGACTAATTCCCATTTTGGGAATACCAAATTAACCACCTACACAAAATGTAGATAATAGTAAAGGTTTCAAAGTTTACTAAAGCTTATTGATTTTTATATAATGGAAAACTATCAACACAAAGTAATAGTAATAGTGAAGATTTGTAAGTTTACTAAAACCTATTGATTTTAGTATTGGCTTAGATCTGTACCTCTAAAACTATATCACTTAAACTGATTGCCACTCTAAAAACATGGGACTAACCACCTATCCAAAAAAATAATAAAAATTTACTAAAAAACTCCCTTGCCCAAATAAATATCACCTTTCATCATAATGCTAGTCAAATTTGTCAAAGGCGCCACCTTTCATACACTACATTTTGTCCATGATATCTAATGTAATGCTACACAAATTTGTTAAATTGAATATGGAATTATGAGAAAAGTTCTGATGCAGATGCTTTGTCATGCAATGAGATTGCATCAACGAATAATGTATACAATAACGGTTATTGTACCTTGCAACACATGCATGCATCACCTCCACTAACAATAAACTATATTCAATTTGCAGCAATTTTTCAATAAGCAGACTATCTACTCTTCTAAGTGTGTTTGGTACAATTATTAATGCATTTATTATTGAGCATCAGAAGTTAAATCCTTGTTGACTCTTCCTATTCACATATAACACAGTTTCCAGCAATAGTGAGGCACAGGATAATCAAAATCACACAAGAAAACACCATAAGGAAACTTAAAATCACATTAAAAATATATCTCATTAAATACCATTTCTGTTAGGGTTTACATACGAGGGCCCTGCCTTCAAGTACCATTTTGTTGGTCACCAGATCCCTTTGAACAACAATTGTCATACCAACACCATAACTTCCTCGACCTGTGGTGTAAACTCCTCGAGGTGCCACACTTATCATCTGTTTCAACAACTGACTCTTTGCAACTCTAGTATCTCCCATCAAACATGCATGCAAATCACCTCTTATTTGCAAGTAAAACATAAATGTGAGCAATAAATATAAATTTTCCTTTGTATACAGACTCTAGAGATGAGATAAGGGAGAAAAACAAGACATTTTTCTCAGACAGTCACCAATGGGATAATTAAGTTTCTCTGTAACATTTCTTTAGTAAAAGAATATACCTTCATTACATCCTTGCATTTTCTAGTTGGTGCACCAAAAAAAATAAGAAGCAAGGCTTTTTTGACATCCTCGTGTCCAAATATTTCTGGAGCTAAAGAAAACATAAGCTTGTTATAGATGTCCCCATCCATAGCAAGCAATTCTATTTTTTCTTGTTCATCACCTTGTAAAATGTACCTACAGATGTTTCAAATTAATGAGTGAAATAAGAAATATAGAGAAAACATGGATCAAATAAAAAATTCACTAAATGACACATTTTAAAAAACTGCATATGCTAGACATGTGCAACCAAAGCAAAATTGCTAATCCACCTGCACTAGATGTGGAACTTTACATATCTATATAAAAGATACCTAATGGTATATTAACTTTGAAGACTGGCTTTTGGTGGAAGGATCCATCATATTGGTAAACCCACTTATTAAACAAATACATGCATGATGTGGCCTGAATGTATTGATGGCTAATGTCCTGTTGCACCAGAGTTGATATCCATCTATTGTTACCACCATCATCAAAGTAATACCTGTTAAGAAGTTAAGCAACAAATTGACCCACAATAAGTGAAAAAACACTGAATATTACAAGCGCCCAATGGGTCTTCCTTCTTCCTGCAAATATCTTTCTATTGGGGCCTCTTCCTGGATCTGCATCCTTGATCAAACCAAGGCCTGAAGTTCCAATCTCTCAAGGTCAGTCAAATTATATTACAACAACTTGCAGATAGACCGTTCAATCAAATATAAAATTAATCTGAAAGATTTAACAGACATACCTTCTTGTACTGCATCCTTGATCAAACCAGGGCCTGAAGTTCCAATCTCTGTAAGTCAGTCAAATCATATTACAACAACTAGTAGATAGACAGTTCAGTCAAATATAAAATTAATCTGAAACATTTAATAGACATACCTTCTTGTACTCTATTGTGGCTTTCTGGAATACCACCCATTATAAATGAATTACCAGTGTGCATCAAGGAAATTACTCATCTTGTGGATGTATCACCAAGAATTACTAGGCTTCTGGATGTATCACCAAGAAAAAGTATACAACACCTCATGAATTTTTATCTTTAAAGAAACACATACTGAAACATAAACATTGTGATCAATCTCAAACTTAGAAGAAGGAAACTAGGAACTGGGGCTAAACGAATTGCAGTAGTGATAATGGGGAAATACAAGTAGACTTTGATAGCTTTCAAGGCTTTGTCATTGCAGTGTAGGATGAGAAATGGAATTAGAATGAGAATTTAGATAATGAATTCATTCTGTAAGAAGAAAGTAACACAACGTAATTTCCCTTACAAAATAAAGCATAATTGATTTATGAATTCTGTTTATAACTCTTTAGAACAATCAGTGGAACCACAAGATATGAAATGGAATTGAGAAGGAATTCGATGAAATGAAACATGAAGGAGATACAATGCTATACAACCATACCACATGAATCCCAAAATTCTTATTGAAACTGCCTCTGTATTATAAAAAAAAAATCTCCAAGTACTATAGCTCTCCTGTGATATATCCAATATCCAACCCCCCGCTATTACAAACAAATTTATTTTTTATAGGCCAAATTACAAGGGTCTATTTTTCCAAAACAATAAATGTCTTTTTTCAAAAATAAAAAAAATTACAAAAATAACATAAATCGCTTTATCTGATAAAAAAAAAAAAATCAATAATCATAACACCAAAGATGGCAACAATGTCAAAAAGCCTCGAATATTTGAGTTTGCTAGTGTCAAATCTCCTTGAATATATGGATTTGTCTCCTTTTGTTGATCTTGATCCTTAAAATCTGAGATTTCCCTCAACTGTTTGCTGATCATGCTCCTCGATATCTTATAGATGCTGATTTTTCTCCATCAAATCTGGAACAAAATTTCCTCTGCCATCTCATCTTTTGACCACGATCCTATGCCTAAGAATTTGGAAATGCCTCCAAAACAACTTCCACTGAAATCATTCTCCACTTTGTAAGCCAAGACTCTATGTAGACTACATGAAATCTATGATGACATGGAAAAATGCACAATTTATCCCCTTCTTTATTTTCCTCATAACATACAATGCAGGTCTCGGAAGTGTCTAGAAATGCAAAGAAGACATGATTTGGAGGGTAGATGAAACAAACGTTGCTAATAAGAGCCAAGGGTAATAAGCTATAATCCCTTTGAGAATATTCAGAATAACTTGCACGTATACTTCCTAGAAAGCTATCTAAACTTTGAATGGCACAAGCATGGTACCAAATAGAATACGTTACTTCTCACTCTGTTTTAAGGTGGGTCTTTATCCTGCAATACCTATATAAATTATCTGTATCAGGTGTAAAGGATCATTGTGTTTTGAATTATCACTTATGGAATGCTACTGAAAATGAAAATGATATCCTACGGGAAATTCTAGAGATTCTGGGTGCATCGTAGCCATGAAAAGTACCAATGGAACACATTCTTCCTACCTCTGGACTTTGATCCAGTTATGTGACCTAAAAGCAAACAATAATTTAAAAATAATAGGAACATAGTAAAACACACTTCATAACCATTTGAAATTGGACATAATTCTATAATCAACAGAGGTTCCATGTCTGAAAGCAGCAATCAGACCCTCTGCTCATCTTCAACATTGCGTACACTTGACGTTTTGTGATGTTTGTGCGCTTTCAGGACGTAACAAAGAGAGCTACATCTGCCCCCCCTTTTCTTTTCTTCATAGAGATCGTGTAACATTTTCCTCAAGCTTGGTCCCATGTCCTGAGTTGGGAAAATCTCACAAGTGTATAACCATCTCCTGCTAAATTTATGCCCAAAAATGACTTATGAGTATACTATATTGCAAATATATCAACTGTAGCCAAGCCAACATACAGGCCAATAACTAAGTAGTGGAACAACACCTAGGCATCAATCAGAGAATCATTACTTTTTCGAGGGGGATTTTTCATGATATCTACATCAAGTGGATTGAAACCTAGAGCTGTTGTAGGTGGCCCATCAAACACATATATATATAAATATAGGAAAAAATAAGAAATCAAAGTGCCATTTCAAACTTCACCCTATCAAATTATTGTCAATCCAAAAGTTGCAAAAGATCAGATACCATTCACCTTAAAATACTTCTTGGATCAGATGCACAAATTGCAAGGCACATCGAACATGTATATATCAATATAGGCAAAAATAAGAAATCAAAGTGCCATCACCCTTCCAATATACCAAAAGCACATATCTCAATAAAGTTGCAAACAATTTGAAAACCAACTACAATCACCTATCCAAAAACCTTTACAGATAGTAATTAATGTTAATTTTGTTTAGTGAAAGGCAATGCCCAAAAGATGATTAAGGACTCAATTTTCAATAATAACCAAGTGAAATTTAACTATTGTAGACCTCATGCGTATGGCCAAGATATAAATACTTGCAAAAAGACTCTGATGGCACATTTGAGCTACCAACCCTGATTTATATGTCCAATTTAAAAAATAGGAAATCCAACTACCACAAAAACATTCAAAATAAAATTCACTTCATGTGTTAGCCATTGATCTGGTGTAAATTTGTTGACTTGAGTGAGAAGAAACCATCCTGATTAAACCTCGTGCCATTAGATCCTTGATATCATTTCTAGCAAGCGAACCATTAATCTAAAAATTCAAGGAAAACATTAACAATAGTGAGAAGAACCACATACTTTTCTGCAAAACATATTCATAAAAAAGGAACCAAATCTTCTTGTTTTTCGTGATTAAATGAGCCAAATTTAGAAGAACCACAATAGAAGGCATCCAACATAAGTGTTGAGGTAAGGGATTCCCTTATCTTCAAATTGAATATATGTGTTGAGGTAAGGGGTATATATAGTTATATAGGTATGTAATTATATTGTTTTTATGAAAGAAATACCAAACTAATGTTTGAATGAAACATAGCTACAAAAAGATGAATGGCTAGTGAAAGAAACTTACACCAAAAAGTAGGTAGCAAAAAAAGGTTGAGTTATCT
>JAXQQM020069242.1:0-10975 GCA_034641835.2 Pinus albicaulis | reverse complement strand
TCCATGATCAGTTCATGAGGCTAGATAATGAGAAAGTGTTCAAATATTCCTCAGTTATTTACCATCTCCTCATCTATTATCAATCAGAGAAGTTCCCTTTCCCTGTTAAAAAGCTTGATGCCAAGGGAAACCCTAGATCAGTTATTTTTTGGTTTTCCATAACTCATTCTTCTTATGATTCTCCCTATTCTTATGCTGAGTTCATCGATCTTTTTGTATATCCTGCAACCTTGTTGTGAGTTATCCCTCTAAAGGCTCAGTAATGAAATAAAGAAGACCTTGCAGCTTTCAAGGACTTATAAAGTTGGAGATTGGTATTTATATCAAAACCATACAGTCATCAGAATTTATGGATGTGAATTACATCCATTCAAATTACCAAGATATGTGCCCATGAGAATTTTTGCCTTGGAATATTTCAGGCAAATGAATAATTCAGATGTGATCCATTTTTGTAGTGTGAAGAAGAAAGCCCAACTAAGGATCAAAAGTCAATTAGGTCCTTTCATCTGCAACTCTAGGGAAGCCGAGCGAGAGGCAGAAAATATATTACAAAGCAATTTCCAAAGAACTTTCCGTTGGGTTCCTTATGACCCATTTGGTTTTATTTGTGAAAAGAGATTAAAGAACAAATCATCCTCTTATATACACCACAAGATTCCTGAACTAGAACAATATGCCAATCAAGATGAATGGGTTGAAGGAACACTTGTTGAGGAAGAAAGTGAAGCTGATAAAATAAACAAAATTATGAAAGATCTCGAGAAGAAGTATGACCTAGAATCTTATGGTCAAGTGTAGGTATCTCACATTCTCGCCTTCTTGACAAAAAATCTACAGAACGTACAAGAAAGTAGTTCATCGGTTACGTGAGCAAAGGAACACAGAAATTAGTCATTGAAACTGGTCATGTGAGAGAAACCACAAACTTCCAAAACCACAGAAAAAACTCAAATTTCTCCCACTCCCGATAAAGCATCACAGAAGTTTGAGTACAAACTCCATCAATATGGGAATAGGAAGAAAGCCGAGTTCAGGACACTATAGCAAAGAGCCCTCGGGAGAATACATCAGTAAAAAAACATAAATCAGATCCGCACTTCCAGGATGTGGAAATGTAGATGAAGTGTTTTAAAGATGGAAGGAAGACGATCAACTAGCGCGCGATTAGTGAAACAAACACAGGACAGAAAGGAAAATCTTTACAAAAGCAATTGAGTACTGAGGTATCCTCTTTCAGACCACCAAAAATAGATACAGGGGATATAAAAAGAACCTTCATTAATATAAAGGCCAAGAATGATCCATTAAGAATGAAGGTATATGATCAATATATGAAAATGGCTCCCCATAATCAGGAAAGGTTACTGTCAGCATTTGACATTTCACAAGGCAAAATGATGATGAGCCACTTCAAGTCAAAGGTGCCAAAACCCATGTCAGCAGCTGATTATATTAGAACAAATTTTGAGGTCCTGGCAAAGGACATTCATCCTTTAGACCAGATAGAGCTGCATAAACAAACTAGGGAAATGGTGTATTCCACTCTTACTAATAAAGCCATGGCAGCCCTAACGCTGCAAGATTCTTTAAATAACACAAGTGCCAAATTGCAAATTGAGAAGGCCTCCTCTCAGGCCAAAGATAACAGAATAAAGTCTCTGGAAGACATAATTATCAGCTTGGGTCACAACCCCAAAGATATTAAAAGTATTGAGGCATTAATAAAGAAGAAAGATGATGACATAGCTGCACTCAGAAAGCAGCTAAAATTACCAGCCTCAAGGCACCCTCAGACCCAAGAAGTTCTAAAAGGGAATTCACAGGAAGAAATAATGGAGTTTCTCCTAAACATGACTGAGCGACTAAGTGAAACGGAAAAGGAATTGGAAAAAGCTTTGCGAGACGGGGGATTATCGAGCGGACATCAACCTGGAGTACTACAACAGTCATTCTTATTGGCCAGGTCACTTCTGGTTTGAGTTCTGATGACTTAATAAAACAAATGGAAAGTTTGCAACTAAGGGTCACAGAACTTCAAGCCACTAAATTACAATTAAAAAAATTGGAGGAGAAATATGATACCTCTAAGAAAACAGTTGCTGACAACACCAGGGAAAAAAAAGGTTAGAAAAATTGGTTCAGGCTTTGGAAAAAGATCTTTCATTGGAAAAGCCTTTAAAGGAAATAAATGAAATTCTTTGGGGTAGTATCATTGAGTTAATAAAGGGTATTTGGCCCTCTATTCAAGCTATTTTTGAACAAAATGATTTGGTTAAAATAGCCCAAGAAGAAATAAACAGAACCAGAAATGAATTAAGAGGAAGGCCTGAGCATGCCAATCAGCTCATTCAATTTTTGAACACCCGGACAAAACAACAACTTGCAATATTAGGGATTGAGGACAGGACTGGCACAGTTTTGGAAATAAAGAGAGTTTTCATCAAACGAACTTTCATGCAGAATTTAGAAAGAAAGTGCTCAGACATTTTGATTGATATCAATATTTTCAGGGAGAAATTTCAAGCTTTGTTGGACAATGGATTACCAATTCCTATGCTCTCATAAGATCAAATAATGGACTTAGAAGCCTATGTGAAGAAAATAAATACTCATGCTCAAAACACAGCTGTTTGTTCTACCAGTTTGCCAGAATCGACATTACCAACAGGGAGAAGTATCTACGATAGAGTGAGGAATTTATTTCATCTGGAACATGAAATAAAGTATCTGTTTTCTAATGAGCCCACCTTTTACAAACTCACAGAAGCGGATGAGACATTGAGGAAACTCAAAAGGACTATGATACCAGATAATCAATGGTGGAATGAATTATTGGAAATTCTATAAAATCTACCTTCAGGGTAAGAATTTTTATCTTTACTTTCAGATAAAGGATAAAAAATGAGTACAGATGAAAGAGTATCAGTTACACAGGTTAAAGAGTATCCGTAAAAAACAAAGAGTATCAAGCAAGCCAAGAAGTTACTCCAAAAGACAGCAACGAGCCTTTTTTCAGCACTTACCTCTAGCACATCCATAAAGAAAGGAAACAGCACATCAGCAGTTACTTATTATGCTATCTACGAGACCATTTTTCTCCTGTTTACTTGTAAATTACTCCTTAGTCACCCAAATTATGGGCTAGGATAGTGTGAGATATTTTCAATTATTTTGTGTATAAATAAACCCTCAAAGAGAGTATTGAGGGTGGATTCTATTACTTTTCTGTAACATTGAGATTTTCGGAATAAAAGCATTTTGGTATTAAATCAGCTTCTTTGGATGACGATTTGACTTGAAGGACTTTTTACGAGGATTCATGTGTTGAACTACGATTCAATAAGTTTTCTACCCTTGTCTTAAGTTTTATATAGATTCATAATATCATTATGTCCATTTCGAATAACGTTTTATGAGATTGAATGTGAATTTAGTAATTACTCTGCGATTTCAGATGTGATTGTTCTTAATGTTTTCCTCTAAATTGGTTATAAGCACGAATTCTTAAATGCTCTTGCTTTGCTAATTTAAACATTCTTGATTACTATAATAAATAATTCTTCATTGCTCTTTGTTTGTAGTCATCTCATTTATTTCTTTTGAACATGGTGAAATATTCTTAGCTGCCTTTCATCCCTTCAAAATCATCCCATCCACTTTAAAATTTAAGGATTGTTCTCTGTCTAGCTATCTTTCCCTGTAAAGCCATCTTGTGTGTAGAATAGAAATCCAGTAAAGCCATCCTTTGACTCCATAGCCCAATGGACTGAAAATTTTCAACCTTGCCCTTAGTTTGTGGATTAACTCATTTCTCAAACAAACTCTTGGATCTATAACTAGCCTAAAACCTTCTAAGAACAAAAATTAAATTATAAAAGAGGAAGCCTCTCTTGGATGCGGATAGGCTGGGTCTTTTATCCCACAGAAGGTTGGTTTGTGGTTACCTCGGGTATACTTTCCTTTTCCACAACTTCAAGGAAAACCTGAGTGATAACATAGTGGCGACCATACTGGGGATCTGAATCATTTTTATTTGTTAGTGTTGTTCAATTATAAGCTATGGACAGAGTCTGAAGATCAGCCAGGTAGCCTTTGAAATTGCTTTTTCTCTGCAATTGCAAAAGTAAATAAATGTTGCTTCAGTCTATCTTTGATTTAGCTTATATACTGAACCTTAGTTTCAAAATATTCAATCAGATTCTCTAGTTTAACAGATCTTTGAGAAAATTTTAATCATACATCATTATTTCTTGAAGAATTTGTAGAAGTTGTATTTATTGTTTCAATTAAAATCAAAAAATCTAAAAACACATAGTCTAGGAAAACTGGCTTCAGAAAGGATTCGACATACTAGGTCAAACCCTGACCCCAATCCACCACCAATATTTGAAAATCCAAATCTGATTCCTAGGATTCTTAGAAGACAAGGAAGTCAATAAAGTTCTGAAAGAGGAAGTCAAGAAAGTTCAGGAAGTTCTAGACCACTTTCTAGATCTGCATCCTGTCCTGTGAAAATTATATATATTGATGAAATTCCTTTTGATGCACGATTTGAAACATCTTTATTTGTGAATTTTTCTGAAACCGAATTATCCAGATTAGTTCCAGATCCTTTGTTTTTTGAATATTTGCAATATAGATTTTTTTCACATCATCTTGACAGACAATTACAGAACTCTATTCAATCTGAACAAACCTTTGAAGAAAATTCAAACATCTCTATAATTACTTAAGCATCTCCAAGTTCAGTTACCTTTTCTCAAGCTTTTCAAACACCTGTCACCCCTTCTACTCCTCCATCTCCTCCTGCCAGACCATCAACTCCTGTAACCCCACTATATCTTCCAATGGCCAATAGATACGCCCCTTTACAGTTACCAGCCAACCCTCCTGCTTTGCCCCAAGATTACCAGAGTAAGATCACACCTTTTGATGGATCAGGTACTTACACAGCACAATAGCACACCAAAAGGATGACTGATTACTTTGAGTTTTACGAAATTGATACTGATAATGTCCGAATGAGAATTTTCGTTCAGAGTCTTACTGGAGAAGTTAGGACATGGTTTAGGGCCCTTACTCCAAATACCATTGCTGATTTACCAGCTTTATATAGGGCATTTTTGAACAGATGGGAGAAGAAGAAAGATCCTCTTCAGATCCTGTCAGAATTCGAAAAATTAAGAAGAAGACCTAATGAAACAGTACAGGATTACATCATTAGATTCAACGAAGCATATAATGCAGTTCCTCAAAACCTTAGACCCCCACCTGACTCTGTATTGGTTAAATTTCTAGATGGTTTTGACTCTGATATAGCTTATTCCCTCAGGGAAAGAGCTCCTCAAACATTAGAGGAAATGCAAAGCATAGTGGTGAGTGTAGAGGCAAATCTGATAGAAAAACGAGCCAGAGCAAGAGCAGAAAGAAGAATGCCTATGAATGAAGAACCTTCAGCTTTTGAAAAGAAGCTGGATGCAATCATTAAAGGTATGGAAAGATTAGGAGACAGAGTAGAGACTATTGAAAGAAAGTCTTCTACTGATAATCAGAATGTTGCAAGAAACCCAAACTTTAGGAGAAATCTGAACCAAAATATTGGAAAGAATGTCCCTGATCAAAACATTAGGCCACCTTTCCAAGAAAACTTTGTTGAAGGTTCAACTTCTGAAGAACCTACAGAAGATGTAGAAATAAACAATGTAACTGATGACAAAAATGAACCAGAAGTCTTCCTATCCCAGGATGATCAAGAAAATCATATCCTTGAAACGTTCCAAACTCATTCAGGTGAGACTTTTGATTTTAAGGAAGGCTATGACACAGCAATTTATGAGGTTCATAAACAATACAACTTGAGAAGTAGACGGATTGATGTGCCAGAGAATAGCAAACAGAAAACTGCAAAACAAAATGTCAAAGGTAAAGTCAACATTCCCCCTGTACAAAACAGTCCCCAAGTACAAATTTTGTCTAGAATAACTCCCAACCCTTCAAATCCAATAATTGAAGATGTCTCTGAAAACCAACCAAACAACAAACAACAGTCTAATATTTTTCCTCCTATAGGAGACGTAGAAGAATCAGTAGAGGTTAGTCCAGAAACATCTTCAAAATAAAACTTCATTCATGAAAAAGAGAAAAACATTGAAGACCCAAAAAACAGAGAAAACCCAACTGTGCAAAACACTAAAACTCAAACAGAAAAACCTTTCAATCTAGAGGCTGAAATAGGCAAACTCAAGATAGTTGTTCCTTTATCAGAATTGGCTAAACATGAGCTCTATAGAATTCAAATTACCAAGTCCCTAAATATTAACATTACTGGATTAGATGATTCAGTAAATATTCTTGATGATCAACCCAAACTTCTTTTTGGCCCCGAGGTAAATGGCAAACCAGAAAGTGGAGGAACTCCTCCATTTTATGTAAGCCTGAATGTTCATGACAAGATACTCCATAATGCAATGCTTGATTCTGGAGCATCTCATAATTTGATGCCAAAAGCGGTAATGGAAAGATTAAATCTAGATATTACCAGACCATACAAAGATTTGTTTTCATTTGATTCTAGTCAGGTAAAATGTTTAGGTTTGATTAAAGATTTGTGTGTTACTTTGGTACAATACCCTGCTAAGTCTGTTTTGATGGACATAGTAGTGGTTGATATTCCACCTAAATATGGTATGTTATTGTCTAGATCTTGGGGTGCTAAACTTGGAGGGTCTATTCAACTAGACATGTCATATGCAACTATTTCAGTATTTGGTCAGCCTAAAAGGTTATATAGAGAAACCTTGATGAAGTACTTAGTCAGTAGCCATGAGAAGCCTGAAAACTTCCCTGTTTACTCTATACATTCTGATATGGATTCTTTTATTTTATACAATGCTGAGTTGGATCTCCCTACTGAAATAGAAGCTCCAGAATTGGAAACCATAAACAAAACCACTGTTAAAATTGAAGAAATCTCTGAAAACAAAGAAACAACAGATGATCAAGAAATACCTGAAGAAACTAAACAACTAGCTCCTGTCAAGAAACATTTTAAAACAATTGATGAAGATTATGAACATGAAATTCTATGGCATTTAGAGTTTGATGGCTCAGTAAACAAACTAGGGGCAAGAGCTGGGATTTGGTTACATAATGTTGAGAATAATCATGCAGAGGGTCATGCTTATAGGTTGAATTTCAAATGCACTAACAACATGGCAGAGTATGAAGCTCTTTTATTAGGGCTTAAACATGTCAAGAAGTTAGGAGCTATTAGGGTATCAATCATAGGAGATTCCGAACTAATTATTCAACAAATTAAAGGAGAATGTTCAACAAAAGACATGAGACTGAAACAATACAGAGAGACAGTTGTAGAGATTCTCAACACATTTTTACAAGCTCAACTTGCCAAGATTCCCAGGAAACAAAATTTGCATGCTCACAGTTTAGCAATGTTTGCTAGTACATGCAAGTTACCTTTCGACCCTAATCATCAGTTTTCAGCTGAAATTAGGCATAGGCCTGCTATACCAGATAATCTTTTGAATTGGCAAGTATTTGTGAACAACAATCAAATCAATAATTTTTTGACACTTCAAAATGAGTTTTCTAACTGTAATATAGATGAGGATATAACTATTGATGAATCTGATCAAGGGAAAGAACAAAAAATAGAAATTTCAAGAGAAAATGCAATTCATATGCTGCATCCAACCACATTCACTGAAAAGGCCATGCAAAATTTGAAACACATGGAATCTGATGAGATCATAGAAGATGAGACAGAAATCATCAATTTAAAAGATAATCATTTGCCCAAAGGATTAACTCCTTTAGAAGATCTTTTTGACTCAAATGATATTCCATTTAGACCTAAAATGGAACCTGTTAAGGCTGATATGGAAGAATGCAACTTAGGAACCCCAGAAAATCCCAAAATGGTTAAGTTGTCCAAATCTCTTCCAAAAGATCAAAAGGTCAAATATGTTGAACTATTGAGAGAATTCTAGGATGTTTTTGCCTGGAGTTATGAAGATCTGAAATCTTATGATACATCCATCATTCAACACACTATACCTTTGAAACCAGATCAGAAACCTTTGAAACAAAGGCTTAGAAGAATAAATCCTGTTTTATTACCCTCAATTGAAAAGGAAATTAAAAGAATGTTTGAAGCAGGGATTATAGCTCCTATCAGATTCTCAGAATGGGTTTCTAACCTGGTACCAACAAGGAAGAAAATTGGGGAAATTAGGTTATGTGTCGATCTAAGAAATTTGAATAAAGTTTCTTTAAAAGATAACTATCCTTTACCAAAAATGGACCATATTCTACAGAGGGTAGTAGGATCTTCTAGGATATCTTTACTTGATGGATTTTCAGGGTACAACCAGATTCTGGTTCATCCTGATGATCAGGATAAAACAGCATTCACTACACCATGGGGTACGTTTAAATATGTCAAAATGCCATTTGGGCTCAAGAATGCAGGAGCTACATTTCAAAGAGCAATGGATATTGCTTTTGATAAAGAAATACATGATTTTCTGGTTATTTATCTAGATGATTTAACTGTTTTTTCTAAAACAGATCAAGAACATTTAGATTATTTAAGACAAGTATTTATAAAGTGCAGAAAATATGGGATTTCTTTAAACCCTAAAAAGTCATTATTTGGTTTGGAAGAAGGAAAGCTTTTAGGCCATATCATTTCTAAAGATGGCATTAGGATTGATCCAGAAAGAATACAAGCAATTTTACAGATACCTCATCCTAGAAACATAAAAGCGTTGCAAGCATTCATAGGAAAAATTAATTTCTTGAGAAGATTTATTTCTAGTTTAGCTGAATTACTTAGATTGGTCACTAACATGCTGAGGAAAGATTCAAGTATTGACTGGACTGTAGAAGCCAAACAATCATTTGAGGAAATTAAAATGGCTTTAACAAGGACACCAGTTCTTACCAATCCCAAATTTGATAGAGATTTCATTATTTTTTCATTTGCTTCTGAACACACAGTTGCAGCTATTTTACTTCAAAAAGATGATCAAGGTTGTGAAAAACCAATAGCATTTTTTAGCAAAGCACTTAGGGATGCATCTTTGAAATACAATATTATGGAAAAACAAGCTTTTGCATTGGTAAAAGCAATTAAAGATTTCAGGGTTTACATATTATATTCTCATGTGATAGCTTATGTGCCTAATGTTGTAGTTAAAGATATTTTGACTCAAGATGGCATTGAAGGTAAAAGAGGTAAGTGGATAGCTACCATTTTAGAATATGATATTGAGATTAAACCAACAAAACTCATAAAAGGTCAAGGTTTGGCACAACTCGTGACTGAAACTAATTGCCAAGCCTTAGACATTAACGAACTGGATGACAATCAGGAGATGGCGACTCCACAGATCAGTCAAGCTTTCTTAGATTCACCCTGGTACACTGATATAATTCATGTTTTATTAAACCTGCAAGCTCCTCCAGGGTTGTCTAGAACGAAAAGAAGATTTTTAAAAATGACATCTTTGAAATATTGTATTTTAGATAGCACTCTATTTTGGAAAAATCATGAAGGAATCTTGTTGAATTGTCTATTAAAAGATGAAACTGATAAAGTTCTTAATGAATTTCATGCAAGGGATTGTGGAGGACATTTCTACTGGAAATCAAATGCAGACAAAATCTTAAGGGCTGGTTTTTACTGGCCAACTTTATTTTCTAATGTTAAGAAATTTGTAACAACTTGTCATAAATGTCAGATATTTGAGGGTAAAAGAAAGTTGTTACCTTTGCCTTTAAAACCAATTTCCACAGAAAGACATTTTCAACAATGGGGATTAGATTTTATTGGAGAAATTCATCCTCTTTCTTCAGGTCAACACAGATGGATTTTAACTGCCACAGACTACTTCACTAAATGGATTGAAGCTATCCCATGCAGACAGGCCAATGATTCTGTGATCATAGGGCTTTTAGAAACCAACATACTTTCAAGATTTGGCTGTCCAGAAAATATTATAACAGATAATGCTGCTGCATTTAAGTCAAAGAAAATGATTAGTTTCTGTAGTAAATATCATATTACTTTAGGCCATTCAACAGCTTATTACCCTCAGGGTAATGGACTAGCAGAATCCTCCAATAAAAGCCTTATCAATATCATTAAAAAGTTATTGGAAGAAAATAAAAAGAACTGGCACAAGAAACTGACCAATGCATTATGGGCAGACAGACTTACAACTAAGAAATCTATTGGGACTAGTCCATATGAGTTAGTTTATGGCATTGAAGCAAGATTCCCATCATATTTAGGAATTCCTGTTATGAAATTACTTCAGGAGGCTCAAGTGGAGCCAAATGACATTCAAAGAAGAATTAATCAAACAATCCACCTGCAACAAACCAGGGAAGAGGTATACCAAAGATCACAAATCTTGCAGGAAAAGCTAAAGAAAATGTTTCATAAAAGGACTAAATCAGAAGATTTTCAACTAGGTGATAAAGTCCTGAGATGGGATTCTAGAAGAGAAGAAAAAGGGAAACATGGAAAGTTTGATTTCTTGTGGAAAGGGCCTTATATCATTAATGCCTTGCAGGGAAACAACACTTACTTTTTGAAGGAGTTGGACAATTCAGAAGTTGAAGAAGGACCAGTCAATGGTCAAATGCTCAAGCATTATTTTGATCCCATTTACTAGAATGTTTTGATTTTTCTAACTTGTACATAATATATCTTTTTTTTTAATGCAGTTTGGATTGGATGGTGACTTCTTGAAGTTGAAGCCCGAAGTGAAGGCCCTAAGCTTCAAAAGTTTCACTATCATATGTAAAATAAAAGCTACCAGGATAAGGAGATTACATAATTCAGTTTGAAGACATGTTTAGGCATCTGACCTGCTGTTCTTGACTTTTCACAAGGAAAAGCCATCCCCAAGTGGAGCCAGTGTTAGTCTCCTATACCAATAGG